>JALIZH010011749.1:0-83980 GCA_030522465.1 Rhipicephalus appendiculatus | reverse complement strand
AAATGCGTATGTAAGGGAAGCGCAGTGAGCCAGAAAATCAACATGTTATTCATCATCATCATCATCATCATCAGCCTGTCTACGCCCACTGCAGGACAAAGGCCTCTCCCATGTTTCGCCAATCAACCCGGTCCTGTGCTTTCTGCTGCCACGTTATACCTGCAAACTTCTTAATCTCATCTACCCACCTAATTTTCTGTCTCCCCCTCACGCGTTTGCCATCTCTTGGGATCCAGTCAGTTACCCTTAATGACCAGCGGTTATCCTGCCGACGTGCTACGTGCCCGGCCCATATCCATTTCTTCTTCTTGATTTCAACTATGATATCCTTAACCCCCGTTTGTTCCCTGACCCACTCTGCTCTCTTCCTGTCTCTTAAGGTTACACCTATCATTTTCCTTTCCATCGCTCGCTGCGTCGTCCTAAGTTTAAGTTGAACCCTCTTTGTAAGTCTCCAGGTTTCTGCTCCGTAGGTAAGTACCGGTAAGATGCAGCTGTTATATACCTTCCTCTTGAGGGATAGTGGTAGGCTACCATTCATGATTTGATAATGCTTGCCGAATGTGCTCCATCCCATCCTTATTCTTCTAGTTACTTCACTCTCATGGTTCGGCTCCGCGGTTACTACCTGTCCTAAGTAGACGTACTCCTTTACAACTTCCAGTGTCTCGCCACCTATCGCAAAGCGCTGTTCTCTGCCAAGATCGTTCCACATTACTTTAGTTTTGTGCATATTAATTTTCAGACCTACTCTTCTACTTTCCGTATCCAGTTCAGTAATCATAAGCTGTAATTCGTCTCCCGCGTTACTCATCAGTGCAATGTCATCAGCGAATCGCAGGTTACTGAGATACTCTCCATTAACTCTTATCCCTAATTCTTCCCAATCTAGGGCCCTGAAAACCTCCTGTAAACACGCGGTGAATAGCATTGGAGAGATCGTGTCTCCCTGCCGTACGCCCTTCTTTATTGGGATTCTGTCGCTTTCTTTATGGAGGACTATAGTGGCTGTGGATCCGCTGTAGATTTCTTCCATTATGTTTATATAGGCTTCGTCGATGCCCTGATTCCGCAGTGCCTGCATGACTGCTAATGTCTCCACCGAATCAAATGCCTTCTCGTAATCTATGAAGGCTATGTATAGGGGTTGGTTGTATTCCGCGCATTTCTCTATCACCTGATTGATAGTATGAATATGGTCTGTTGTTGAGAAGCCTGTACGAAATCCTGCCTGGTCCTTTGGTTGATTGAACTCTAATGTCGTATTAATTCTGTTAGCAATTACTTTTGTAAATAGCTTGTAGACAACGGACAGTAAGCTGATGGGCCTGTAATTTTTCAGGTCCTTGACGTCCCCTTTCTTATGGATCAAGATGATGTTGGCATTCTTCCAAGAATCTGGTATCGTCCCCGTCGAGAGACACTTCGTATACAGGGTGGCCAGTTTTTCTAACACAATCTCTCCACCGTCTTTCAACAGGTCTGACGTTATCTGATCCTCACCATGTTATTCAGCGAGCCTTGAATCAGCCACCGAAGTTCCGAGCTTCCTCCTCACTTCAGTCGCGTGTTACGAATGAGCTCATGAGTACTACTGCTACATACCCTCCCCCCCTCCCCCCACGCCCCGGTTTTCACTCCAAAGCAGCTGTAGCTCGCCACAGAAGGAAAAGCCGGCGCGCCTCCCGTGAAAGCTGTGCACACATTGAGTTGTTATTGGAAAAGAAAAAAACAAACATCTGCATTCGCTGTGCCTCAATGACTCTTCTCTTTTAATCTTTAGAGTTGCTTGGGAACTCCGCGCAGTTTATTTGCCAGCTTAGGAAGCGCATGACGTTAGTTTTCGATAGCGCAACGATGAGATCCGTTTCGAACGCACGTCTGAAACCCATTGGAGAAAGCATATTATTTAATAGGTCTTCTATATTTCTCCCTCATTTCAACATAGTTTTACGCTGATTTTTGTCATATCTAGTCAGGTAAACTTACGCACCTCCTCGGCCTAGCTAGATAAAGAAAGCGATCCTTCTATAGAGTGAGCGAAAGCTGTCTTCGTTTGGCCTTCTAGTACTAGCGTGCGATGAAGTATATTTGGATGTGGTCCGCAGACGCACAGTCGAAGCTAACGCGGCAATATGCAGTAAAGGATAGTTAGATCTCAGATTTGCCCCTAGTGTATTCTGTTCTCGTAATGAGAGATCCTTGTCGTCCAGTCACTGCTGTATTACTTGTATTATCCGCAGGTACTGTCGGTAAACAAAAGCTTCGTTATTTTCTGCAGCGTCATCTTCCTACTATTCCATGTCCACTGTAGCATGAAGGCCTCCCTAAATGATCTCTGAGATATGCTTTCGTGCGCGAGCTGGTTGCACTGTATGCCTGCGAATTTCTTGATTTCACCACCCAACCTGATACTCTGCTGTCCTCGGCGGCTCTCCCCATCCCTTAGTATCCCTAGTGTTATTTTAATAGACCATCGGTTTTCAGCCCTGCGCATTACGCGCCCAGCCCATATCCTTGTTCCTATTTTCTTACAGTCAACTAGGATAACAGCTACCCCTTTCTGTTCTCCGATTCACTGTGCTTCATTCCGGTCTCTAAATGTCACGCCTATCATCTTCGGTTCTATAACATGTTGCGTAGTTTTACAGCAAAAGCTGTTATGAGATCACAACACGGGCCGTTTCTGGCGCCATAGTTTCTTGGAGGAGAGTACAGGCGCTGTTTGACAATCGAGAACTCTTGCTCATTCGCCAAGCTACCACAAGATACATTTAAATGTGCTATGCGTTGTGATGGATACAGTGGTGAATTGTAAGGTTCGTATTGGGAAACACGGTCTTGCCTATTTCTATTACTAAAAATTCGAAAAATTATGACTAATTACCCCAACAAAAGCAGCCTTCATTTCTTTTTTATGCTTTCTTTTACCGAAATCATTCTCTAAGTTCCTCCCGGAACATGAATTGAGATGTCGCAATATGAAGAGTCATTCCACTCGACGAAAATGAGGGCCTATGCAGCTCGTGGCTTCGATCAAGAACAAATACAGCGCAGAAAATATACAGGGCGTTTTTTTTAACCAATACAGATTTTTTTAATAAAGATCCTACGACAGCAAGGCTCCTGCCGTTTTCGTACACGAACTCCACGTCGAGGCGGGAATGCTTTGCCGCAGTTAACATGACTGTTGCGACGGAGTAACAAAAGCTCGTTGATTAACTTTTTAATTATGACTTGAGGGTAAGCGTTTATATTACAAAGTTGTAGCGCCTACCGATATATGGCATACTCATTTTTTTTTAATCACAAAAGTTGCACGTAGTTAGAGATATTCATCGAACTTCACGGGCGAAATTGAAACTAACCGCGCCCAGCACGCGCCAAGAGCGGTGGCACACAGCCGTGACACGTGACAGCAGGGAAGTGACTAAATTTGAATGAAGGCGCAATCTGGTCAGAAAGATCGGCAAGCATTCTGAAATACGCCCAAAAGTAAGGCGATACGCCGGCACAAGTGAGATGACTTGCAGCTTTTCACGAAAACATACTGCCGCGGCGCGCCGTCATTCAAATTTTGTCACTCCCATGTGACGGGTAGTTCCGGCCTGACGAAGTAAACGGTCGCGCTCCGTGCGCGCCTTGCACGATCAGTTTCGATTTAGCCCGTCAAGTTCGATGATGAATACCTAGAACTACGTGCAACTTCTGCGATTTCTAAGAATGAGGTATGGCATAAATTGGCACGCACTTTGTAATATAAACACTTGCCGTCAAGCCAATACATAACTTGCATTGACGTCACTGTGGTCGCCATCTTCGGGTACCAGCTGGTTGAGATGCTGCGTAAACACCTGCTCGAACGAGCGGAGCAAGAAACGGTGCTCCCTCCAATCATTTGTGTTCCCCTTGGCGTGGCTGGCGAACAGAAGAAATCGGGGAGAGTACAAAAGAACGCAGGGAGCGAACGACCCTCTGTGCTCCCGAGCACTGATGCTCTCTAATGGGATAAAAAGTCATGGTGGCCGCCATCTTCAGGTACCAAGCGCAGAGAACCTGTCTGTGACGTGACATGAAAGTTATGTGTAAATAAGAAGTCAATTAACGAATTTTTGTTAACTAGTCGCAACAGTGTCATGCTAACTGCGCCAAAGTATTTCCGCCTCGACGTGGAGTTCGTGTACGAAAACGACAGGAGCCTTACTCTCATGGGATTTTTATAAAAATCTGTATTGGTTAAAAAAAACACCCTGCAGAATATGGCGAAGTGCACAAGGTCTTACGCTTTCAATTCCAAACTCACCCGGTCAACTTGACCGCTGACGGTGAAGATCCCTTGAGTGCCGTTGGTCACGTGAGCTCCAGGCTGCAGCAGCAGAAGAGTAAGTCACAAAAATCTCAACTGTGAGATCAAGATTAACTGCGCTTCGGTCGATATAAACGAGATATGCAAATGAGTTCTGCGGAATCCCGCAAGGTGGCGGAAGGGTTAAGAAAGGGAAAAATAGACAACCACCCGATTGTAGCACGAAGCCACAAGGAAATCCATACGGATTTCTCAGAAAGAAAGATATGCGGATATCTCAGAAAGAAATCTTTCTTTCTGAGCAATCCGTATGGATTTCCTTGTGGCTTCGTGCTACAATCGAATGTTTGTCTATTTTACCTTTCTTAAACGAGATATGCGTTGACTGAATTAGACACACAACTGCCTTACACAGTAAAAACTCGTTAATTCCAACTCGGTTACTTCGAACTTACAGTTAATTCGAACTGACGCCCTGGTCCCGGCACAGCCCTATGTATTTTCATGGGGAAAACTCCCGATAATTCGAACGCGTCGGTATCTACAACGGTTCATTCGAACTGAGAGCCCCCGGCTTTCGTCCCTTCTCGCAGAAATCGGCCCAGAATGATCACCCAAATTACTCATTGCTTTCATCTGTGTAAAATAAGTGTAGAGGCTGATTTCCATGTGTGCTTTTATGGTTGTAAGTGTCGTCTGTCTGCTGCTACTGCTGTATGGGCGGCACGGCCCAGTCTGGCAATGCTTGCCTTTAGCCGTGTCCCCTTGGACAATTTCAGTATTGTTCTAAATAAACTAAGAAAGAAAGACTTTAAATTTTCATTGCGTTGACTCTACCATGTAAATGAACGTGTTTTGGAGCACAAATAGCTTCGTATATTTTGGCATTAAGGCTCACTGCTCACGTGAATGCAAGTCGCTGCTCGCTTCTGGCGTATCACTGACTGATCAATAAATTCTGTTCGCTGTTAAAGCATGAACTTAATTTACAAAATTACCTGCCACAAACGTGTAGCATCGCCTGATTTGCGGGAAGGAGTCCAGAGGTGGCTGCTCTGGGTTCTCCCCGCACAGTGTGGTGCATTCGAACTCCACTTAATTCGAGAAATTTTATAGTGTCCTGCGAGTTCGAATTAACGAGCTTTTACTGTATCTCAATGCACATAAAGCTGGCACGCTGCTGGCATCCAAAGTTAACAAGCCTACCTGCACTCATGTATCTTGTTAAAAACAACAGGGCTAAAAAGCGCTTTCAAATCGACAGTTGTACAGAAACATTGCTATAATGCAGTTGTGGCGCTGCAGTGTCTGAACATTCGTTGTTCAAAGATTTCATGCACAGCCCATGCTCAGTGTATCGATAATGAACTTCGCTGAAAAAAAAAAAAAAAAAAGACGCGTTTCATTTGTGAAACTGTGTTTCACGTTTCATTCATTCTCATAGTCCTTAAGTCTCGATTTCGATCATTTAATCAATCAGTGTTCGGTTTCACGTCGGTGAGGAACATTTGATTATTAATCTCGAGGCCCCACCACGGCGCGTCTCCGAAAAAAGCAGCAACGACAATGATTGGTAAGAGTATTTGGGTGCGATGCGACCCCTTGATGCGCTTGAAGGAATTTGAGTCTAAGAGGCTTCTGCTGTCGGATAAGCTGGACCGTGTTTCTGATAAGAGGTCGAGTAATTCCGTGCATGGACTCCTTATCTCGCCTGTCAGTGCTTGCTGTCTTATGGCCGTCCGTCTCTCTCTATCTAGGTCCTCTTTATGAATAGCTTCCGGTGGCCGCGTCACCGACGAAGAGCGCATTCCTTGAGCCCATTGCGACACTCGACGCAGCTGTGTGCGAACGCCAGCGCAGAACTAAAACATGGTTATCAACGTAAACGGGTCCTTAGCTGAGCTAGATGGATTAGCATGTTATGGCGAACCCAATGAAAGAATGATGTTCATGTCTGTCCTGTTCGTTCGTTCACCTGTCCCGTCGTTCGAGCTCTTTCGCTACTAAGTCAACAATGTTCATCGACACCAGAAGTCTCACCTCGTACGGTCTGGAAGTGTAGACACCGGCTGCCCCGTTGCTGACGGGAGCTCCCCGCTGCTGTTGCACCTGTAAGAAACGAAACATGAACTGAGACAAAAGAACAGCAGTACAAGCCACAAATTCACTCATAAACAATGCGCGCCCATCGCTACGTTGCTTAAGGTACAGGCGCAACCTCATACATGAGACGACAAAAAAAAAACAGCTCTACTGACAGCTAATATTCTAGTGCCATTGGCATGTTTGTGTTCACAGTACCGCACGAATAAAGTGAGATTCAGGCATCCACACAACATAGATTACTTTCCCAGCAGTTTCATGCCCCTCCGAGAGTACCAAGATTTTCTGAACAAAAAAACACAAGGGAAGCTCATGCATACAATGTTGCTTCTCTCACACGTATTTCGCTTTCCTTCCATCCTTCCTCTTTCCTCAGATGTCCCAATAATGTGCCTATTCGGATTATCTGTGTTTTTGGTTGGGACTTTCGCTGCATCAAATGCAGACTTACAGCTGTAGGGCCCGCACGGTACACATATATAACCGAACCATTCTTGGAATTCCTAGCCCTTCCTTCACAATGCAGTAATTTGACTTGTCTGTGAAAAAGTATTTCTGTTCTTTTCTGTTCTCGTAGCCAGTCATTGCGATATAGAAAGAAACACATTATCTTGTGGCAACTTCAGGATCACATAGTCCAGAGGGTTTATGGTCCGATTCCCCAGCGACGTGCTTATTATGTCTACCAGAGACTGCAGGGCAAGGTGGTAGCTTGAGTCAGTCTCACAGCCCAGTGAGTGGAAGGAATCAGGCATGCATAAGATAAAGGCGACGAATATCGTCTGGGGTAGCCGAGTAAAACAAATACGCGATAAATAAGAGTGCTCAATCACTCCTCCTACTCGCAATATGCACAAGTTACCGTTGAGGTTCATCGGCCAATGCACGGAGAATGGCAAGTTGGGGGAAGTGACACGCGTTTTGACCCACCGAAAGGGGATGCCCAAGGGGACGAGGTAGATAGGGGTTGTTGGGAAGGGTAGAATACCCGAATGGTGAGTAGATAAGTTAAAGAGACAGCGGTCTTACGGCGCGGGGTGTGTTGGGTTATAACGTCATTATCGGCAGCCTATCGTCAAGCATCGCGGGCGAGTGTGGTACCACGTTCGTTGCCCGACATTACCGTGGCACCAGGGCCTCGCGTGGTTGCCATGGAAATGAGACAGGTGTGCATAATGAGTGGAAGGGTGGACAGGGAAAGTGCAAGCCAGCTGCTCACTAGCATGGAATCGGTAAAGATGATTCGATCTGTACAATTTGGTGACAAAGCAGGCCATGCCAGCAGTGGCGCGAACCTCTTTAAATGCAGGGTCATTGTGGAGAAGCATTGAACAATAGAAAAGTGCCTGTACTTGGTCTAGAACAACAACCCCAGTCACGTTTAGAGATGGTTACTTCTGTGTGCGAGGTGGTCAGGGTGCTAAGATTACGCATCTCATGCGATGGGGTGGATCATTTTGTAGATTCATACGGCGAGAAAGGAGAGCAAAAGGGAAACCGTATAATACATTATGGTTTCGATATCAGCATGACAGTAATTTGGACACTTTTATCAACCCCCACACGGTGATCAACTGGCAGCTGATGCCTTCAACGCACTTTGTGGTTACAGATGCATGAAAAGCTATTTCTTCAATTCAGCTATTCCCGTACAAGGGTAATGTGGCGCAAGTTTATATGGCCAAATATTGGTGGCACCACGTATGCATCGAGCTTGCCTCGCAAGAGGCAAGAGCATTCGGGAAACACGCGCACGCCATCTCCACTCTGATACCGTACTAGTGCGCAAACAATCAACGCTCTGATTAGCCGACGACGCCGCTCGAGCACTCCTGGGCACATGGACGCCAAAAAGCGGTATCGGAACGCGAAGTGTGGCGAGCTTCGAAGATATGCCGGCTGAACCTGATTAGAGGAGCTCGGGTGACACAAATACCGGCTGCCCTCTTCACGAGGCTGCACTCGGCAGCACTTCCGAAATCCAAATGCAGGTTTGAAAAACTTGTTTTCGTGTGTAAGTACACATAACCGTGCGCACGGGGGGAGGAGGAGGAGCTGTGCCCCCCTCCCCTCCTCAATACCTTGTCTTTGCACTGCATGCAGATCGTAAGAGCCTCAGTGGGATGGGTATTGGGAAAAGGTAGAGAGGGGGGGGGGTAGGGGGGGGGGGGGGGGGGAGGCCACCATGGTGAAACTTAGCTCCGTCTAATCCAGAACACTGCGCAAGCCTACGCACGTACACCCAACAGCAAAAGTTTGCGGGACGTGAAATTTTAGAAATATGTATATTCCCTCTTTGTCTGGGAACATAGCCTCCAATCGAACGTTCCAGCCTGTAGTAGCTATTGCCACTTATACAGTTACCCGCTAGTTTAGAAGCGTCATTCAATAACAGAGAAGAAATTCCCATCTGCTGTTAAGCCAACGTCTCGTAAACTTTTGCTGTCGAGTGTACATGTGCAGTTTAGTCGGTACCAGGCCCGTAGCCAGGATTTTTTTTCGGGGGGGGGGGGGGGGGGGGGGCACCCGTTGAAAACCTTGAAAAACACCTATTTTTTCTATCTATCCTCGGTGAATCCTCCGTCCGGATTTCAGAAAGGGGGGGGGGGGGGCCTATCCCCCCCCCCCCCCCCCCCCGGCTACTGGCCTGGTCGGTACTATATGCCTTTGTGTTTGCGTCTGTCACGCAATTGCTCCTTCTGGTTCTGCTTCGTCGCTCGTAACCAAGCACGAGATACCGAAAAGGTGCTTCCCCGCGGAGCTCCGCATATGTTGGAAAACACAGCCTGCTTTACCGGTGCTCCATTCAGAGAGACGATGCTTAGGCACGTTTGGAGAGGGAGCAGTGCTTGTATAGGTGCACGGCTCAGCCTCATTGGAGAAATATAGGTATACACGACATATCTGGAAGGAGAGGGGCGTGCTTGATAGGGACTCAAAGCGACCAGGATTGGGGCTAAGCCGCGCTCCCGCAAGGATATGTAGAAGACAGCGCCACCTTCTTCGTTCAAAAACCACTTCAAACGGCCGGGGAAGCGGGAACCTTGGGTGAGCAGCTTCTGGTAGGATGGCTGTCCTCCATAAGCAGTCCTTTGGGTGCTAAGGGGCTCCAGTGGAGCAGCTCAGGTGCAGGGGCGGCTTCGAAGCTGGCCGCAGATAGATGGACATCGCTGCCCTGTTTGGACGCCCGGACGTCAAGCGTTTTTCCCGCCACCTTTTACCGTACTGGCGACAAACTGCAAAGCGGGCGAGACAGACGGTACGATTTTGCAAGCGATGTGACGTGTGGCGTCGGATGACCCGGCTTGCGGCGTACGACGTTTCGAGACACACGGGGCGAACGAGCAATCAGCGGCAGGCTCCACCCACATATATATACGGCGCCTCCGCATGCGCACTCGGAAGACTTCGTATCCTCGTATTGAAGCACAAAACAAACCACTTTGCACAGCCACCCTCCGTTCTATAAGAAAATAATGAATAAAACTACGCCTTCGTGCACGACGAGCACGTCGCAACAGCGCCAACAGCCCCCCCCCCCCCCCGTCACTCTCGACTCTGATAGGTAGGCCTAGCATGGCGGGCGCCGGCTGTCGCCTACGCCGTTCGCAATCACACGCGAGCTCGTCACAGAGCGCTTGTTTTTGACAACACGGTTAAGCTTTGCACTCGTAGGTAATGCGTTAGAATACGCTATTAACATCCTCGACGTCATCGATGTGAAGAGCAAAGGCGGAAGCGAAGCGCGACGGCTCGCCGAGACGCCGGTGCCGCTGTGTTTACCTGCGAAATGGCCTTGCATCGCTGCTCACGACCTCACTAGTGGTTTCAAAACTGATCTAACACCAAGAAAGACGCACGAAACGACCGCAAACAGGACATGCGCGAACAACTGTCACAATAGTTCGTGTGTGAGCAGCGCGCTCCTTTCGTAAACGCGGCCGCTGCGGCGAGCAAAGCGACCTTCGTGCACTCTTTAACCACTGTACCTTCATAGCAAATTTGCGGTGGAATGACAAGACGTACAACGCGCCCCAATGCCTCGATCAGGAGATAAGCGCGCGCGCACGAGCGACCACGCCCTGTGGAGGCTCACGCTCATCGCAGCGAGAGGCGCGACGACCTTTAACACGCGCACTCCGCGCCACCTTCGCGCCATCTCGCTAGTGATGACGAAAACGCGCTGAAGTCGAGGAGCTCTGAGGACTGCCAACGATATATGGTGTATATAAGCAGCTTGCCGTTAGCAAGCTGAGGTACGTACGCTCCCGTGGCCGAGTGGTTTCGCGCCACGCGCTGCGGAGCGAGAGGTCACAGGTTCGACGCCCGGTGACGGAACGTTTTTTTCTTTGATCTCAGTATGTTAGTTTATATTTTACAACGGTCATATCCGTTACGGAAATACGTCAGAGGAGCCGTGGTGGACCCCGGCATAAAACACTTTCGTGTTAAAAAAAAAAAGAAGCAATCAGCCCGGATGTAAACAAATGCTGACGTCACTTCTGGGCTTCGCTGATTGATTTTAGCCGCCCTGCCACAGCAGTCGCGCAACTGAAAAATCGCGCAGCGAGCGATTGAGTCAAAGCAGTCGCTTTGCGACCAAAGCGACTGTTTGCGACCGTTTGCGACCAATCGCAAAGCGACTAACTTGGTCGCGCGACCGGTCACCGGTGTGAATTAGCCCTTAAGAACCTGATATCAGGGGACATGATTCGTTGTATTTCCTGAGACATGATAGCGTCATGGTGCTCTTCAAGTTGATAGTGCGTGTGCTATGGGTTTGTTAAACTCGGAAGTTTTTTGGACCCTGTATGATTTATGTTCGACACCTCTAAAGCCACAAAAGCTGCCGACTTTCTTACGGGCCACGAGCCTGAATGAAACTTTGTAAATAGTGTACTCTACTTGTGTGTGTGTGTGAGTGTGTGTGTGTGTGGTGCCATGTGTCTATCAGTGTAAATATCATAACCACCACCCAGTCCCTGGAGTAGCATGTCAGGCGAAAAGCCAGGCAAACATCTCCAGCTCCTCATTAAAATATATATATATCTCTCTCGAAGAACTAAGGAGAAGCCAGCGCCTTACTTTTGCGCCAACATGTCCTTACAACATGTCAATAAAAATAACTAGGAAAACAGGTAAGCGGATTCAATACCAAGCTTCCAATGCAGCTCTACAAGCGACGAAAGATCGTTTTCCGAGAAAAAAACTTTTTTGTAATTCAGCAAGTTTCGCATGGCGGAATACTGTTTTAGTACAAAGACGTAACTGTAGCTCAAACATCGAAATAAGATCAAGTTTCAGGCTCCTATACTTGTACACTGGAACGGGAAACGTCGCTACTTTATTGGTAGGCGTTAGTGGGATATAGAACTTGTCGCACGATATATTTGACACACCAGACCTTCAGGACGTAAACGTTTGCCCTGTAAATGAGCTTTCACCTTTGTACCCAACGCACATAATGAATTATCGAGGCTTTATCATATCGTCGCAGCTCCACCGAGACGAGCATTGCCTCGCGACAGTCGAGCAGTAGAGCTTATTGTTCATCCTGTTGCTTTGAATGCAGCAACTTTCGTTCCAGATGAGTGGTTTTACTGTTATCACACAGGTGCTTTCTCCTGCGGCCACCCACGTTTTGACGAGCAAGTGCTGTGACTCAAGCGAAAGTGCTAGCTTAAAGAAAATTACACCATCTCCCGCTAAAAGGAACCATGAGTAGATGCGAAGCAGCGGGCGCTAACGCTTACTAGCGGCGGCGTTGACGCTGGCGCTCATCGCAGCGTTGCGCAGGAGAGAAACCTGGGGAGGCGCAAAGCATGCAGTGATGGAGCGGTGTTTTCTACTGGAACATGCCAATCGCTGCTAATGGGCAATGAGAGACAGAAGACTCCGACCGGACACAGAGACCCGCAGTCCGCTTTTATTTAACGCGCACGCTGCAAATTTTTATTGTTCAACAACGCACAGGAGACATCTCCCACCGGCACCATTTTGCAGGTCAAGATTCAGAGCCATATATACGGGGTGGCCAGTGAACGGTTGTGCAGCGCGAGCACTCGGTTTTTAAATGCGACGCATTTCTTAGCGAACTTCGGCGACTTTGAGCGTATCTATCTATCTAGCTATCTAGCCGCCTACGACTTTGTGCTCTCCTGGCCGTATCGTTAATGGGATTTATACCAAATTTGGTATGGCATAACATGACCGTATTGCGAACATAAATGCCTGGTCATATCATGAAAATCATGACTAGCTTGTCATGAAAAGCATGATTTACCTGCCACGCTCACGGCGCGCTCCCGGCCGTTTGGTTAGCTTGATATACACCAAATTTGGGATAGAGTGACGTGACTGTATGATGAACATAAATGACCAGTGGTAATATGGAAATCATGACTTGTCATGTGCGACATGACTTGCATGCCACGCTCATGGCGCGCTCACGGCCGTTTCGTTAGCTTGACATACACCAAATTTGGTATTGAGTGACGTGATTGTATGACGAACAAAAATGACCAGTGGTAATATGAAAATCATGACTTGTCATGTGCGACATGACTTGCATGCCACGCTCATGGCGCGCTCACGGCCGTTTCGTTAGCTTGACGTACACTAAATTTGGTATTGAGTGACGTGATTGTATGACGAACAAAAATGACCAGTGGTAATATGAAAATCATGACGTCATGTGCGACATGACTTGCATGCCACGCTCATGGCGCGCTCGCGGCCGTTTCGTTAGCCTGATATACACTAAATTTGGTATTGAGTGACGTGACTATATGACGAACAAAAATGACCAGTGGTAATATGAAAATCATGACTTGTCATGTGCGACATGACTTGCATGCCACGCTCATGGTGCGCTCACGGCCGTTTCGTTAGCCTGATATACACCAAATTTGGTATTGAGTGACGTGACTGTATGACGAACAAAAATGACCAGTGGTAACATGAAAATCATGACTTGTCATGTGCGACATGACTTGCATGCCACGCTCATGGCGCGCTCACGGCCGTTTCGTTAGCTTGACATACACCAAATTTGGTATTGAGTGACGTGATTGTATGACGAACAAAAATGACCAGTGGTAATATGAAAATCATGACTTGTCATGTGCGACAATGCTGGCATGCCACGCTCATGGCGCGCTCGCGGCCGTTTCTTTAGCTTGATATACACCAAATTTGGTATTGCGCGACGTGACTGTATGACGAACATAAATGACAGGTCCTAACATGTAAAACATGACATGCAAATTTTGTAAAGCATGATTTGGCTGCTTCGCATTACATCGATTCCCACAGTGCGTGGGATCTGCCGGTTTTTTTCAACCAAGAAACTCGCTAGCAGACGCTGCCTGCATCGGCGTCGCGAGGAGAGAGAGAGAGAGGGGGAGTGTAGGAGAGGAGAGAGAGAGAGGGGGGGCGCGCATGCGCAGTGGGAGTGTGGACGCCGCGGGCATGGATGCCTAGAGCAGAGAGGGGGGGGAGCGTAGGAGGGGAGAGAGGAGGGGAGGCGCATGCGCAGTGATGGTGTTTGTTGCCGCGGGGAGGGATGCCTAGAGGAGAGAGAGGGGGAGAGGAGGTCTTTTTATTATTTCTTTTTTTTAAAGGGTTTGCGCATGCGCAGTAAGGGTGGTCACGCGGCACACACCACCGCCACCACCACCGGATTAAGCTTCGCCATAAGATGCTTCATATCTAAAATACCGCATACTTGGCAGCGGCTGGGCCCTATTACATCCGTACGGTGCAAAACAACCTTTGTACCCTTTCTAGTTGACAACAGAAGCCCGAATGGGAAGATAGCATGCCGTAGTACCCCATGGAGGTACGGAAAGCAACTGATACCGCAGCTCTATCGTTCAAGGGTGAAGGGTGTTTCGCAGATACAACGTACACGCGTACACCCTTGTGTTTGCATGCATTTGTAGGTATGTATTCGTGTATCAGCGAGCACTTTGGCATAGTTCTGTGTGAGCCCGTCTTACGCAATCAATACCGTCGTGTTTTAATTGGAGCCGTTTAGACGTTAGATCCTTCACCCTTGACGCATGCGTGCTTTATCTGACAACGCTTTACCGCAATGGGAGTGTGCGCAAATAAAATATAATTAGAAAAGCAAAATCACCTTAGCTGTGTACCCCATCTACACTCTAAAAACTTTGATTCTCCTTTTATACATGTGAGAGTCACATGTGTAGCATTTCCCCTTGGAGAGGCGCGTTGACTCTCGTTAGGAGAGTTGTGGAATGCACGGCTTTCCAAATGAGAGTCAATTCACGGCTCTCCGAAAGTCAATGTGCCTCTTTAAAGTGAGTGCTACACATGGTACTATCGCATGTATATTGCACGTGTCACACGGGCGTTTGGAAGGCCATCGAAACGGATGTCCTATTGACTTAGCTGTCAAGCACGAGCTGCCACACGGGTGGTTTCCAAGGCCGTCGAGTCAATAGCCTATGAAGTCAACGGAGCACCCCAACACTCCATTGAAACTTCGATGGTCATTGAGCGTCGGAAGCGGAAACAGCGCGAACGTGCCCTCTCGTTCACAGTGTGCTCGTACACACGATTAGAAAAAAGGAATCTAACCAGTATGCTTTGAAAGTAGTATATGGGAGTGTAGTGAATTATTTAATAGAGTATTTTAGTCCGTCCCTCCTTCCCGCATCCCACACCACCACAGCGCATGCGCGTCTCCTCCCCCCCCTCTCTCTCTCTCTCCTCTCTTACGCTAACCCCCCTTTCTCTCCTCTAGGAATACTCTACTCTACGGAGCGGCTCCCGCGTCCCACACCCCCCACAGCGCATGCGCGTCCCCTTTCTCTCTCCTCTCCTATGGTTCCCCCCCCGTTCTCTCCTCTAGGAATCCTCTACGGAGCGGCGCGCGACAGGTGGTGCCACAGCTGCATACTCCGCTGGGGGGCACCACGGTAGTTCCGCGGTATAAAAATGACGGAGCGCGCCTCATTCTCTCTCCTGTGCAGCGCCGCGATGAGCGCCCGGGTCGCTGCCGCGAAACGAGAGCGGCGACGTTTCTCCCGCTCAAGCTAACCATCTCCCCGCTGCTTCGCATCCGCACATGGTTCCCTTTAGCGGGAGATGGGGAAGTTTTTTTTTTTTCTTAAAGGGCAGGGGCTGTTGTCATAGCTTAGCTACTAGTGGCTTCACGCAACGCTTGCTGTTTGTGATTTCTGTTTTTGTAAATACTCGATCAGGCCCACATCTCGACCAGTAGCGGGATCGGTCCATGTTTGAAACAGCACTGAGTACGAATTGACGAGATGGGTCTTTCGCAGTTCACGCTTACGTCGAAGATAGAGATTGGTTTTCTTTCTTGTGTTTCGTCCATTACGTTTCTCGTGTCCCCTTCATTGTTAAGTTTATGAAGACCGCGTTGCACGAATAGAGCTCTTCAGTCATTGAGCACTCCGTCCCGTCTTCTTTCTCTACCTGCCCCGTTTTCAGCACTGTCTGATTACTAATCATGTACCAACTAGCTCATCAGAGTGGGCTATTCAGAAGACGCAAGCTTGGCTTTAAATAGAGCCGAACAAATTAACCCCAACGGCTAACAATTGTTCCCTAGACAACTCCTCGTCCGTTCGCTTTGAATTTTGCGCGTCTGATGAGAAAGGCTACAGGTAACGACTTAGTTACATGAAATATCATCACGCGGAGGGGAGAAGGTGTCGCTATAATAAAATGAAACCTTACCTGTTGAATTCTGTACGCAAATATCGCGTTTGAAGCGTGTGGAGCTGCTTACGACGCTGCAGTAGCCACCATGTATCGCCAGCGGTAACGTGAGTATAGCAGCCGTTGCTGAGAATGCAGAGTCTTTAACGCGCCTACGCTTACACGGTATACGTCCTCTTCCGTGCAGTTCTTTTTGCGAAATGAGGTATCCCGCACTGCTGACGGTATGGTACGGCAAATGACGTCAGGATTCACGAGCGAGCAAATTATCATGGGCCACGTTATCTACTTCCCTGTCTTTGACTCCGACGTGCTGCCCACAAGCGCTGGCGAGTTGTTATCTACGGATAAGTTATCGACATTCACCTTTTCTTTTGTTCTTGGAAGTTTAAGGTAAACCATTGCTGCCGGTGGAGCAATTCGAGAATATGCTTCGGAAAAAGATTAGTGAGAGACCGATATAGTCACGATCAGTGCATGAGAGATAACCTTATGGCATTATGTAGTTTTCTTGCCTGTGGTACTGGTGGGTTCAGTTTCGCTCTTTTGGGAACGTTTAAATTTTAAAACGCATGAGCTTATCAATAGAGTTCTTTGGCACGCTACGGAGATACGGCTCGCAAACCTCTTTTCCCGCTCGTCGTACTTTTGCCGCCCTCCAGTGACAGTGCGTCCTCCGAACGACAGGTTCATCGTTTACCAAAAACAGAAGGTCTACCAACCAGACCTGATGAGGTGCGCATTACATTCAAATCCTTATCAGGCGTAATTTTCCTATTTTGAACCCTCTCACTGTAAGTTTTTAGTGGTATGTCTTTCAAATGAGATTCATAGGCACAAGCATCGAGATATACTACCATCCTTTATCGAAGTAGTTGCTCTGATATCTTCCAGGTACGACCCCCCTTCACGTTCAGCAAGGGAAGGCCCTGTCACCACCCCGTCATTGCGCAATCGAGATTGTGTGATGCCTTTTGCGAGTCTACGCCACTGCTACGCAACGTTATATTTTCCAACGTTTGTCAGGTCAAGGCAAGACAGCAACTTCCTGAACTTGAGTGCGATGACGAGAAAGAGAGATAATAATCTTTAATGAAATTCCCGGAGATGTTAGCCTGGTTTATCACCTGGTTTGCCACCCCAGGTGCCAGGTGATGACTATGATGTATACAATTATCACATATACTCACAGATAGTACGTAAAGCCACAAACTCACATAGACAAGCCCATTTGTCGAAAAGATGGCTCTAGCATCGTTCTCTGTTCAACCACCTCTCATCACTTGAACGTAGGTCCCACACCAAACTTTGTTCTCGCTCAAGTGGAGAGAGAATAAAAAAGAGAGAAAGGCAGGGAGGTGAGTTGCAATGGGCACTCGGTGTCGAAGTTAGTTACCGGAATGTAAGGTAATTAATTATGTTCTGACGGTTGCCAATATATTGTCTGGTTGATGACCGGTACTGACCTGCACTTGAGGCGAAACAAATTGAGAAACGATTTAGTTCCGCCAAGCAATGAAGTTTTGTGCGAAAGAGCATTGAACAGCTGCGTTAGGCGATGCTAGGCCATTGCTTAACAAGGGTTTTTCTCTCGTTTAACGGAGTTTAGCATTTTTTCAATGGCTACTCCTTGTGGGACGTCGAAATTCTGGCGCTGGTTAAGGCCGGTTTTGTATACGTGGTTCAACTCAGTTCTCCAATTGGGCAAAGCAAGTCCTTTGGGTGAGCCGCCAAAATATTGTGGTCAGCCAAGTCAATTTCGGGAGAGGTTTCAGACGTCGTCCACTCAATTCTGTAATTGAGCAATGGGTGGACCGCAAAAAGACTGGGGTTGACCAAGTCTGTTTAGCTAATGGACCAAGGTAGTGTCGTAAAAGCCCTAAACAGATTTTGAAAATGAGCCAAGCCAATCCTCACCCGAGCCCAACTTGATGTATCAATGGTCGAATTCGGCCAATGTCATTCCAAGGCGAAATTTCAGGGGGCCCATGACATGTCCTAGATATGCCTATAGGGGAATGTCATGCCTGAACATTCATATCCTACAGGGCCATCGTCCAAATGACATGTCGCTTGTTGATCTTCCGTGCTTATCATTTGCTCCACTGAGTCCAGTTGGAAGCCTCGTGTTTTTTCCTGACATCCGCGAAACCTCCATATGCAGGGTAAAAACGATTTGACACTAAAAAGAACGACAAGTGGTAATATTGCGTCCATAGTTGCAGCGAAAAGTTTTCGGAACATTTTAAGACGACGTGAGGACAGCTTCTTTTCACCGCTGCATGTTCCGTTAAAATTTGCCGGCTGCAATATCTGACGCGTAACCTTAAAAAGTTCCCACGTATAAAATAATAACGTTAAGATTAACACTGTGAGCCAACTGAGGGCTCGAATGCCTCATGGCAACTTAAGTCCTCAAGCTACACAAAACGCTAGCGGTTCGCCTCCGCAGGAGTTTGGACTACACGCATTAATCTCGTTCAACGTGCGCCTGATGAGATCTAAAAGAACCACCTTGCGGTCCACGTACCCTTTTCTTTCCTGAAGTGTCTCCGTACCCTGAAAGGTTACGTGGACATTTCAGCAAAGAATCGAGCCCGTTACCTCGTAATCAGCAGCGCACTTCCGAACGACTGTCACATGAACCCCTTCTCGCAGTGCATGGCGCAATAAAATGAAGTGAACGAGATAGGAGTTCGATCATTTTTTAAGGAAAGGAGGTAGTTATCGTATAATCTGTAATTGTCTGACGATCGTTCAGGAAGTCAAGCGATAGTTTCAAATTAGAACTGCTCAGGTAAAGACGGGAAGAATGCGTTACGCCATTTGGGAGATCCGGCCAAGTAGCATCCCTGTGCTCTTTGAAGAAGCCAGTCGATACACGACATTCCGAATGCATGTCTTTTCGTGCATTACTCGTTTTCCAAGCAAGTACGCCTGCTCTTGGCCAGCATACTCTTATGGCGCCGATATCGTCGCGTTAAACTGGGCTTCAATTGCCCCATTATGTAACACATCTAAAAACAAGAACAACTAGACATAGACACAATTTTTGCCTCACGACAATATTGGCCAACACTAAATCTCACATGAACAGTTGTTTTTTTCGCCCACGCAAGCTGATTGGAATTCCCTCCCTCTTTGTGCCATACAATCAAGGAACTTTGCAAAAGAATTCGAAAACCATTTTTACCAAAATCCAGCATAAACTTGAGCAGGGCTTGACACTTTCCTTCTAATTTTGTGTGAATTTTTCGCTGTGGTCAATATACTGTTATTGTTTGGAGAGCGTTTTATTTTTTTTTCTATGAAAGTGTGATTTCATCAGTGCGTTTCTTTTCTTTTATTCATCGTACTTAGTCTGTTGCGTTTCAGTTTTCTGGTGTTATTCGCGCAGAGTTTTTCACCGGAGTGTCATTTCGTCTACTGGTCTAGACAAGCATTCCATCTTATGCAATGTGCCCATAGGTTGCATCATTTTCATGTACTGTTGGTATATTTTTTTTTCTTGGATTGTCTTTATCTTGTGATTATTTTGTCATTGTACTGCCACTCCTGCGTAGGCCAGCATATTGAACGGCAGTATCGATCGATAAATAAACGAAAAATTTTACTGATCGCCAATGCGACTGCTGCTAGTACTACGGAAGAAGGGCAGTGACAATTTACTGTCTCAACGATTGCTTCGCGTTAGTGACTTGTTAATACCCGATCAGTCTCATATCGCGCCCTGTTGGCGGGATACCCGCGGGTTGAAAGACAGCCCTGCTTACGAACTGAGGAGATGAACCTTTCACAGATCACACTTTTGTAAGACATGATAATTCTCCTCTTTCTTGTATTTCTTTCCCCGCTTTTCCTGCTTCCCCTTAATCGTTAGGTTTATAAAGGCCGCACTGCGTATATTAAACATTTCGGTCGTCATTCAGCACTTCGTCCCGTCTTCTTTTTCTACCTGCACCAGTTTCAGCACTGTTTGATTCCTATTCATGTACTAACAAGTTTATCAGCGCGTGTTATTCAGAACAAACAAGCTTGGCTTTAAGAACACCTCACGAAATTAAATGTCACAGTTAACAATTGTTCCCTATGCAACTTCGTACCAATTTACTTTGAGATCTGCGCGAGTGCTGACATTTAAAATGCAGCAACCATGCGGCTTCAAAAAATATCAGCACACAGAGAGGTAGCTGTCGCGATAAAAAGTGAAAACAACCTTACCTATAAAATCCTGTGCGCAACGTGTGCGTCCGAAAAGTATGTAGCTGTTTGATACGTTGTAGCCACCATATTTCACAAGCGGTAACGTGAGTACATCAGCCGTCGTTGAGGATTCACAGCTTTCAACGCGCCCACGCTTACACGGTGTCCGCCCTCATTCGTGCAACTCTTTTTGTGAAATGAGGTGTTCCACACTGCTGGCTCTATAGTTTCGCAAATGACGACGTTATCTAATAGACTGCCCTTGACGTATTGCCTGCAAACGCTGGCGAGTTGTTATCTGCCGATAAGTTACCTAGAGCCGCATTTTCTTTTGTTCTCGGAAGTTCCGGCTAAATTATTGCTACCGGTGGAGCAATTCGAGAATATGCTGCGCAAAAGGAAAAGTGAGAGACCAATATAGTGATTAGCAGGTTAATAGAGAAAACCTGATGATATTATGTAGTTTAGTTGCCTGTGGTTCTAGTCGGCTAAGGTCTGCTGTTTCGGGGTCTTTTAACTATACTAAAGCGCACGGGCTTCTCAATAAGTGGGTAGCGGCAGTCAAAATAACAGCCGTAATAACACACGTAAAAATTTCCTCCACTGTAAAACTGATATCACAATAAATAACGGCATCGGCTTCCGGCAGTGCTTCCGGCGTGGGCCCACTTTGACCAAGCTACAATATGATGTGATGTCGTGATCATGTGACGTCTCGTCATGATACCGTCCCAGTGACGACATCAAATGATGATTATTCTTCCCGTCGTCAGCCGCTGACGGTCAACTTACGCGCTTCGATGAGGCAGCTAAGCCTTTCGCCTTCGTAAATGAGGACCATGAAATCTGATATCTCAGCATTCGACCGGGTTCAACTGCTAAAACGTATAAACATTCTGGTGTGCCAGTCCCTACTTTGTTTAAACGTATAGGCACCGGGCGGCCGTCGTACGGCGCCAGCGGCGCCCCTCCCGAAAAGCGCTCCTAGCGGCGGCAGCGAAAGCACTGGCATGTGAAGCAGACGACGCGGAGAAGGCTCTGCTACTTTCGGCAACGTATTCAAGTAGTAGCGGCGGCGTTTCTTTTTAGACAATCGCAAGCTGTAAGCTGTTTCGTTTGTCGCCCAAGGCAAGGAGAAGCGGCAGCAACAGTGTTTCTTGAACAAAGCACGAAGCGTTCAACTGTCGGACATGTGTTCAGATAACGGGGCCACTCGTCGGCCTCCAGGGAGACTCCCGCGCAGTCGTTTGCGGTCGTGGCAGCGTTCAATGGTCGCCAAGTCATCAAGAAGGATGACACATGTTCTTTTCATGTCTTCACACCCAGGAGCACCGTCGGAACGTCAATCGACTAGGCTTCTTTGCGTGGTGCTGTGCTTTTATGCGTTTGCTTTCGTTTGGAGGCGGACCAGAGGCACGATGCCTCCTCCCTTTCGGGACTGCAAATGAGACCGGCCCGATTGGCGAAAGTGTTGTAAAATAAACATCTTTGTATTTTAACTGCCAAAGTCGCTGCTCCTCACTGTTGGGCTCCTGGCGGGAAGGCGAGTACTGACAGCGCACGTGCACTAATGGCGATGCCAGTTACATTGCGTTGCGGCTTTCAAGGCTTGACCAGCCGGCGTGCGCGTTTTCATGCGTTTGCTCTAGAGAAGGGTCACCGCTTGCACGAAGCTGGCCACGTGCTTGACATCAAGGAATATAAAAGCGACAACGACTGCAAATTGCTTTGCAAGTGCACCCCGCAGACGAAGTTCAATGCGATAAGCTACGATGTGGAGCTAGATCTAGGTATCCCCATTCCTATTTCTATTTTAAACGCAAAGCATTTCTTATCTCTATCTATAAATGCCTCTATTTCTCTATCTAGCCGCCTACATCTGGGCGCTCTCGTGGTCGCCTCCTTAAGTTGACATTAACCAAAATTGGCATAGGTGGGTACGAAAATAAGACGAACATGGCTGTCTGGTTGTAATATGGTGGTATGAGTAGCGCGAAAATCTTTCCAGTCACGTGCGGCACATACCGGGCGTATACCACGGGCCGCGGGATGCTGGTATGAGGCACAGGTGATTCACAGTGGATCGACCCAGGAACGGCGAGAACAGACATTGATAATTTAAGCGGGTGCATGTCCAAAAAATCCGGCATCAGCCACGTGAACCCGACGTATGCAAAGAATAGAAATCCGGATCCCAGCAGGAGTCGAAACCAGGTACTCTGAGCGGATATCAAATATTCTACCACAGAGCCAAGCCATGACTTGAAATTACTTTTGAAAAGATCCTATGCGCAAGAAAAATGACGGTGCAACCACCGTCAATTGTGGTTGCAGTGCTGGCTATCTAATTTCATGACAAGGTAATAAACATTACTCATGTACTCATATGAAACAGACGTTACGTCGGCTTAACGCCAATCTTGGTTTTATTAAGACTTCTTGTTGGGCGAGTTGGTTAACATCAAAGGGGTACATAGTAGCGCAAACTTAGAAAATAAACACGAGAAAAGAAGTAGGAGGGAGCAGAAAGGTCGGACGCTCCCTCGTATTTGTTTTCTGGTGTCTTTATTTTCTAAGTTTGTGCTACTATGTACCCCTTTGATTTCAATGTTGGCTCCGCTTTTATAACCGTCAGATAAACATTACATATTGCTCCTATGAATCTGCAAGCTATATTCAAGCGTTGCTCGACCCGGAACAATACTCTGATCAACGCTACGCGTTTGATATACACAGCATCGGCACGAAATGTGAATCGCAACGTAGCGTGCGCTTCGTTTCAATAACACTGACGTCTGTTCTCTAACATGAGCGCTAACATTACGTCAGACCACAAGTTAGCCTTTAAACGTCAGTGTAGTCGGCATGCTTATTAAGCACACTATGTGCACACAACTCCATCTACAAAAACACGTTGATCCACCTCGTTACGCGTGACTTAAAGCTAAAAAAAAAATGCAGCATAGACTCGCTGATTCGCATAAAATCGGCTCCCACAATACGTGGGATCTGCCAAATTTTTCCTAATACTTTGTTATTCTGTCTATACGTTAACATTGTCCCCTAACATTAAAAAAATAGAGCGTACGTCTCCCATTCCCTTCTCGTCTTTACTGGATGCTTCGCCGATTGCACTTGTTCCTCAGTTGTAGTTTTGCACGCCCCCCATTCCTGTTATGTTTTCCATTTATTTTCGATCCTTCGCCGACCCTTAAGATATTGTAATCTTCAGTCTTAGCGCACACGTAGATTTCGGCAGCGCACGACACAAGCGACGAGAGCACAATGAAGAGAAACGAACGTCCAGCCCCGCGGCCCCGCAGCAAGCGCCTGCGCCCTTTTCGGCACTCCCATTCCATTAGTTCCCCGTCGCCACCGAAAGAGGCGCCACCAGTCCCCGCGCCCGGTGCCTATACGATTGTGGTTATCAAGGCAGTTTTTTGCAGCCAGTGATAAGTCTGTCTGTTTGATTTCTTTTGTGGTTCCTTCATATGGAAGCTGATGACCCATAGTGACTAAATCTCTTTAAGGGAAAGCAGATACACTGACCAGTACATTGTCGCACCCGCACTTGTTTTCTTTTCATCGTGGCCGTGTGGCACTGGTTAAAAACGAAGTAATGTCTCCGGCTGAAGGCCAAGCTAGATTGTATGGGAACGACGATGAAGTGTGCCTCTTGCACTGCGATTTGTTTACCGGGTGACAGTTTTTGCCGATTTTTCATGTGTCTCGCGTAGCCATCGGCATTTTATTTGGCTACACTGGAAGTAGACTCGCCTGCGCACCCTCCAGGCATGCCACCGCCGTCGGCAGGCCCCTCGAGGAAACGGAACAGCGAACTCAGCGACGCTGACAGTGAGTCTACCGAACTGTATTCGGCAGGCAGTGACGATTGCGACGATGACATCACGCCTGTTTACAGTCGTAAACAAAAACGAAGATCTCTGGGTGCTTCACCACCTTCTACCGCATCTGCTGTGAAGCCGAAGATAGCTTCAGTGAACTACACTGTCTTATTTGTGCCAATTACGCCATCGGACAATCTGCGACACCTGAATCGGCAGACCATCTCGAGAAAACTCGAGTCTCTGGAGCCAAACGAGATCAAGGATGTCCGAGTCAACCCCCGCAAGAATGTCTTGGCCATCGACGTCATACACCAGGCATCTCTGCTTGCTCTAACCAGGATCACAGACTTCGATGGCATCAAGGTTCGACCTCACATCCCACTTAGCAATGACATGGTGCTAGGTGTGATTTACGATGTCGACATCTCCATTCCTTCTGGCGACCTTCCTATGCTGATCAAGGAAGTTAGTGACCATAGCAACATCGTCCAGGTCTCACGGCTGGGCAACTCGCGTTGCGTAAAGATTGTCTTCAAAGGCGAAACATTGCCATCCCACGTGAAGGTAGGCCACTTTCGTCACGTGGTCCGTCCATTACACCAAAACCACTCCAGTGCCATAAATGCCAAAAAATGGGTCATGTGAGCGGAGTTTGCCGGAACGTGGTGATTTGTCCACGCTGTGCAGAGCGACACAACGCGGAGTCCTGCCGAGCAACCACCCTGAAATGTACCAACTGCCAAGGATCGCATGAAGCGTCATCAAGAGAATGTCCATTTGTTAAAAAAGAATGGAGTGTTTTGAAGCAGATGGTGCGGGACGGCTCAACGCACAAAGAGGCTGCAGACATTGTAAGAAATAGACAACGGCGCTCGCGTCGGCGACGAAGGTCTAGGGCTACTGCTGCTCAATCTGTACGGACACCGCGATCTCCTACTCCGACAGACCATGAGCCTTCCCTTAAGCGACAGTTTCCACCACTGGCCCCACCACTACCGCCCAATGCATCACAGTCGGAGAGCCGAAAAGGTGTAGAGGCTTCGAAAGCTGCGGCAGAGGTCGCGTGGCCCTCACTGACACCACTGCGCACTCATAGAGAGCCGGTGCAGAATGCCCCTCAGTGTACATCATCGTCCACAGATGATTTCCATGACGAAAACCGACAAGTCCTGGCTGTGTTGAGGTCTCTCATGACCACGATGCGTACTCTCCTCAACGGAATGACAACTCTATCGGCTCAATGCGCACTGCAAGTTCTGGATTCCTTGGAGCCAGTCCTTGCAAGCCTTTTTTGAACATCTTGGGTTCCAGTCTACTTTTAGACAACCGTAGAGGAACTGGTCTCAAACACTTCCCAGTTGTGACTGTCTAAGTGTACGTGGTGAACGCTGACATGTGTTTGCGCGCATCACTCGTTCTCTGTTTCCTTCTTGCTTTCTCTCTTCTTTTCTTCCCCTTTCCCCCCTCCCCCCCCGTGTAGGGTAGCAAACCGGGTATAACCTGGTTAACCTCCCTGCCTTTCATTTGCCTCTCTTTCTCTCTCTCTCTCTCTTCAAGACTGTTTTATGACGTTTCGATAAAAGGCGCAAAAATGACATGAACAAACACATAGCCCTGATACTCTATATGCTGTCATTCACCGCGAAGGTGTTCCAAGGTGTGTGCTCTCCGGTAACCGGGTAACCTGCGCCTGTACTCACGCGTATACCGTATACAACACAGCGCTTCAGTAACGCGAGAGGCAGATTTCGTAGCTTGAGCTGTGAACGCGGAAGGCGTTCCGCTTCCCACTGGCATGCCTCTCGCTGTACAGGGAGATTCCGTCGCTGAAACTACTGAAGCGCTCCCTGTCAGTGCTCGTTAGTTACATCACTTCACCACAGTCAATGGATCAAGCTCATCAGATACACCTTTTATCTCAAGGTTGCTGCCTCTTTGATGATGTTCCTTTTCTTGAATTTGAAGTCTTAATTGCTTGTTTTCCGTTTCCAGTTTTTTATTCGCAGCAGCGATATCTTTCATCTCAGCGCGAAGTTCTTTTTATTTTCTTAGTCATTGTTTTGAACCAAGTATCACTGCCGTAGTGAATCGACTGTTTCAAACCTCTTAATACAATGCGCAGCTTTAATTTGAAATCATCCAAAGAGGCAGCAAACTCACTTTCTTTGTCTCTGTCCCTCCGATCCTCAATCATTTCTACAGGCGCAAAATTGAGATCAGTTCAGGCGCAGATCATTCATCTACCACCATGTCGAAAAGGTTGCGGAATGCCCAATTTCCGAAAAAGCTATATTTCCGCTTTTCCTGAGAACATAGCTTCCAAATAGACGTTTCAGCCTGAACTAGTCGTTGCGACCTGTACAACTACCGGCTAGGTTCGAGGCACCGAGCACTAACAGAGCACAGAAATCGCATTTTCACTGGAGCCCACGTTGCGCAAGCTTTTGTGGGTGGTTGTACAAAAGTTGCACGTACTACAAGAACGCTGTGTTACACGGCCAGGAGCAGCGGGGCACGAGCCGGCTGTACGGGAGCGTTTCTCAGATTGCGGCATTTGGGTGCAACAGCGCACCGCCTCTGGCGACGCCTATTGTTTCAGCGGCTGGGCAGCATAGATAAGCTGAGGAACGTTGAGCAAATATGGCGCGATGCAGACGCAACTCGTGAACAGCGGCATTCGGCTGCCAGCTATTTCATTTGCCACTCTCATCACACATCACGCGTTATGGCCGCTCCCTGAAATAAGCGCGGCGCCTGAAGCAGGTGCGTAGCCAGAAACTTTTTTTTCTTATGGGGGGGGGGGGGGGGGGGGTGTACCTCCTTGAAATCGTCATTTTTCGCTCTGTATGCCATGGCGAAAAAATTTTAGGGGGGGGGGGGGGGCATGGGCCCGGTATGCCACCCCCCGGCTACGCCACTGGCCTGCAGGGATCCACACGCAAGATCTTTCTTTCGCGCTGCACCAAAAGAAAAATAGCGCGATTTCCAGCTTTTCTTCCACTGTGCCGCGGAAAAATAGGCAGCAGCCACTGCGACGCTACTTCTCCCGGAAAAGCGAAGGAGTTCTTTGCACTTGAGAGTTTAAAAAAGAAACAGATAAGCGTGCACTTCACACCAAAGGTAAATAATAGTTTTATTAAGTTACAGAAATACGGTACACAAATACGGTAAGGCAGTAAGGTAGCATTCCTCCTTTCCCGCTCGTTGTGGTTTTGCCGCGCCCCGTTCCACTGAAAGTGCGTCGCCCAGACATGTGTCTCGTTAACAATGCGTAGGCTGATAGGCAAGAATGAGGCGCGACAACCCCAGGGTATTTTTTAAGCTTTTGTGGTGTTGGGGTGCGAGTGATTCTTTATTCATATTTAAAAAAAAACGAATGTTGGAGGGAAAAGCTAGGGAAATGTGGGAGGAGTGCACGATAGCTGTCTCAGTGACGACACCTTAACCGAAACACCCGCGGGGGAGGGGGGATAAAAGAGAGCCCTCACCGGCAAAAGGTCCATGAACATGAAAGGAGGAGTGGTACCGTCATACGTACCGTATTTCGTAAGTTGCTAAAAAATCGGTCCTATTCGGTATTTGGGAAGAGTTGCCGTTTTTCCTGGCAAGATTCTGCTGCGACGCACCTTTTTTCAAAGTTCGCCACGTGAACTTCTGGTCCGACGTTAGACAACTGCCTCATAAAGGTGCTTGTCCAGCGCCCCCCGGAGTGCTCACTTTCGACAGCGCCGCGATCGAGGTCTTGCATTGCAATCAATAATATATCAAATCAGGCGTATTTTGGGGGGATTACAAAGAAATGGGTATGCCATAAAATGTCACGTCCTACAACTTTTCCGTGTAAACAGCTTCCCTGAAGTTCATAATTAAACGTTCATTAACGAGTTTTTTAATTACTCCATTTAAATACGCTATAGGCGCGGCAAAAGTTTTCCGACTTGGTGTGCAGCTCGTTTGCGAGGGCGACATAGGCCTGATTGTCTTAGCATTTTCATAAAACAGCTCTATTGTTTAAAAAAATACACCCTGTATCATAAATCAGGCGTTGGTTAAATATAACATATTTAACCAACGCCTGTTCCACGCGGTCTACCATCATATATTATAATCAGTGTGAGTATGTGGCATATTTTTCTAGGGCTACACGCGCAGAAAAAGAAAATGCGTTTTGATTTAGGTGCACGTTGAAGAACCCCAGGTGGTCGAAATTTCCGGAGCACTGCACATTCTCATAATCACATGGTGGTTTTGGGACGTTAAACCGTAACAATTATTAGAACTAAAATGCGTTCTTACAACATAAGGTTTCTTCATTAGATGCCCTTGCACTGACCTGCCGTGACCTACGGATAACTGAGCGTCCAATGTGTAGTTCCGGCTGTGCACGCAATCAGGAAGGTTCCTTTGAAAGAACGCATTCACGATAGACCGAGCAAATCTTCACAAGAATAAGTAAGCAAAAAGTAGTCACCTTAAAGGGCTAAACCACCCAGATGTCGAAATTTAGTTGGGATGGGGAAGTTGTGCACGAGTCTACAACAAACACGTAGCCGTGAGAATTTTTCGAAACGCTGCCGTAATAGCGGATTTAGACGCGTCTGATGAATGAATGAATGCGTGGTTTGAGGAAAGGAAGAAGGCACTATTTTCTGCAGCCCTTTCGGGAGCACGGCTCAGCGCCTTAGGGAGGGATGAGGAGGGAATATAGGACAGTAGAAGAAAATAGAGAAAGAAGTGATAGGGGGGTCGGCAGGCGCGACGAAGAGAGGAGAAGACAGGACAGATGGAGCCGGTCATCGGAGTTCAGGGGACGGGACCACGTTCAGCCAGGGGCACGGTGCACGTCGGTGACGAGGCGGCGAAGGCCCCGCCGATGAGAGGCGCACGGCATAGCGGACGCGGCAGCCGTCACGGGGCGTCGGAGAGCGAGAGGCACGAGGACTCAGTCCATAAGGCGTCGCGGCCGACACGTCCGTCTTGCTTGAAATCCAACGAGCGAATCCCTCTGATGATCCAAACGCGGCGATCGATCCTTTCACTCTTTCCTTCGCTACCCTCCGCTGGTCTCCTCTCCCAAAACCGCTTTGCCTCCTCGCCGTGTTCCCCTCCGCACAACACGACGAAGAACAAGGAGCGCGGGCAGCTGCTCGCAGACTAAACGGAATTCGTAGGTTCTTGTTCGACCAATCGCAGCATGATTTGCGCTTCGCGTCACATATTAGACTTCATGACGTCACACACGTCGCTACGGAGGCCGGAAGGGCCCGGAGAGGAGAAAGGATTGTTTCTTGGAATTTGTGGCGCCCCCCGCGGCTTGTAGCGCTGCCACGTGTGGCATCGTTCGTCGTGACGGTATTCTGCACACGATGCGCGTCTTTACTTGAAATGTTTGAAAAAATATCGGAGGTGGTTTAGGGGCCCTTTAAGCCCTGCGATTACGGTCACAGCTACCCCTACGTCGTAAATAAACTAGAGTGTGTAAATACACTGACCGCGGAGAGTTTACCAACACTACCTTCCGACGGTGGAGAGTACCCTGGGGGGGGGGGGGGGGGGAGGGTAGGGAAAGGGTGATGCGGGGCTTCATCCCCGAAATTTTCACATTTTGTATGTGTACGCGCGACACAGGCAAACACAAGCACAAGTATCCGCAAAGGAAGGTCGGAACCATTATATGCAGAACCTCCCCTCCTCAAAAAAAGAAGAATTCTCTCTATGCCATTGACTGCCAACGCCACGGTCGTGGTCTGCGTTTTAGACCAGAAACCTCTCTTGTAGTACTGGTGAAAACACAGGCAAAATTGTTCAATATTTTACTGCTAGTTGAGAAAAAGCACAGAAAGAAGTTTATCCTACACGTGAATGAAAAGTGTCATTGTCCGCCGCGGTGGTGTCGCGGTTACAGCGGTCGGCTGCTGACCCGAAGATCACGGGTTCGATCATGGCAGCGGCGGTAGATTTTAGGTGTAGGCTAAATGCTAGAGGCTCTTGTGCTGTGTGGTATCAGTGCATGATAAAGAACCCTAGGTGATCGATACTTCCGGAGCCCTCCAATACAGCGTCCCTCATAATCATATCGTGGTTTTCAGACGTAAAATCCACAGATATTTATCTTGTAACGTAGCACTTTACGCGCCTTTAATACGCCTTGAATACGTGGCCAACCAGTCACATCTGAGGAACAGAACAATCTCCCGATGTGTCCCCACAAGCGACAGGTGATAAAGTAGAACCTGATGAATGCCCACAATATTATTAAAACGGTGGCATTGTCAGTCGCGAGTACAGACTCTGACACTATCGACACCGCGAATGAATGAATGAACGTTTATGAAAACAGCGGCAACAACGACAGGAAGCGGCACACTCAGACACTATTTCCTGCGAGCGACGATGTCACGCGCGCCACATCCGAGGATAGGATGCCGCGTGTTTTATCACTTGCACGGCCGCTTCGTGGAAACAGCTATAGCTAGCCCGAGGTAAGGTTCTTGATCATTTACGCGGGCGTCGCTCGAGCCGCGGCACGAACCGCGCCACTGAGACCGGAATAAGCTATAGGTTATCGGATCCCAAATTAAATGCTTCAGGTTTTGGAAGAACGTTTGTTAAAATGGCCTTTATCAAGACCATCGACACTGTGCGTACGCATAGGGTCGCACACTACATCGTCGAGGCAAATGACACGGGTGGTGCGCAATTCTTAGTGACAGTCTAAGCGCGCTTTTTCACAACAATTTGTAAAACACGTCATCCGAAGTCGAAGTCGCGCGGCCGATTCACGAGTACACGCCTCCGGTACAAAAAAAATGTAACAATAATGGATAAATAAGCAGTCGGCGCGAGTGACCCCGCGTATACGGAGCCTTATCTCGCGCCGTCTGCGTACCCGTGTACGTCAGCGACGATTTGAAGCATTCACGGCGCAACTGTGCGTCGCGATAACAGGCTGGTCCCGACTCGTTCGCCATTGCCTTTTATGGACTTCGGTGGTATGTGCCCCGATAACATGTGCTGTCGAGGCTCTCGCATTTAGATAATGATAACTGCATCGCATATACATAACACACAGACACACACACGACACACATATATATATATATATATATATATATATATATATATATATACCATTATTCCTTTTATACAATAATAACGAAGCCTAATTAAGTGACTGTACTTCTATCATTATCATCGCGTTGATAAACTGATACGTTCCCGTTCGTGTCACTCCAAGTGCCACAGCTTTACGTACGCACGACAATACCAATGGCGCCAGCTTTCTCATCGAAGAGCTCAATTAAGAGCAAATAATAGTTAATCCCTAAATATGTTACTTTTCGCATCCTGGAAAACGCGCATCACGCTTACGCAACTCGCATACGCACTGCAAGTCGAGTAACGATTTTACGTACGTGGCGACTCTCAATCGCTCGATACGTGCGGTTAAGGACTCTTGTCGCCGAGCCCCAACCACGCAACACGAGCCAAAGACTAAAACGGCGCCGGTCGTGAACACCGCCGCAGGACAAAGTAGGAAGTCAAATTGTAAACCACGCTCATAAATGCAAGTCAGTGTTCGTCCTGGTTACAATAATAATTACTGGCGTTTAGCGTGTCAAAACCACAATATAATTAGGAGGCACGCAGGAGTTTAGGGCTTCGGAATAATTAGACCACCTCTGCAGGGTTCTTTCACGTCAAGTGACAACGCACAGTGCGCGGTCTTTTGACAGTTCCCCTCCATCAAAATGCGACCGCCGCGGCCGAGATAAAACCCGCGTCCTTTGAGTCAGCAGCCGCAGGCCTCGCATGCCTGTCTTGGCTGACATTTGCTCGTTCCGAAGAACACCGAGATCTTTTGGTATTTATTTATTTATTTATTTATTTATTTATTTATTTATTTATTTATTTATCGAAATATACAAAAATACTTGTGCGTGCCGACTGACCATCGTTTATGAGTTTTGTAGCGTATCTTTCGAGAAATCCATGCCTACCAGCCAATACCCCGAATTTTCGTTTGGCGTGATTTTCCCTCTACATTCGTCCTTGAGTGTTCAAAAAAGCGGCGGCCGATGAAAACAAAAAAGAAATACACTCTGCACTAATGTGGTGGACGAGAACTGCTAACCGAAACCTTGCCTGCTCTTAATTCACACGGATATAACCGAGTCGGTCGATGTGGCGCTTGATACAAAACGAACCCGCACAACCTTCAAGAAAACACACACGCTGGGTGCAGTAATGAGGCACACAAGCAAACGCTACGATTGTTTAGATAGGTCACGATGTTCTCTACAATGCAAGCACTCACATGTCCGTTAGTCGCCATGACCGGATCTCGAGAGTGACCGTAGTGCATCCACGCAAGTCAAAGGACGAGGGTAATCCAGCCGCTTGCGACCGCGGCACACGGACTGAGCGCATCTAAGTGACTGCTCACCTGTTGCATCATAAAAAAAAAAAGCATACGCGTATCAACGCTAGCAGAGGTGCCAGAGATAAGCCGCGCCGCTGTTCGTACACGGAGATACTGAGAGCGGCGCGGCTCACACAGCTTAGGAAGAGGGGGGATGCTGGGAGGAGAAGGGCGCCATCCTATGCTGTTCTTATCTCTTACCTTCGGGCAGGTCGGCAGATTAGATAAGACCGCTGGCGTAGACCCCCTCGCGTAGATTCCTGGAGTCCTTCTGTCGTCAGTTCGCTCGCCTGTCACACTGCGACAATGGACAAAAAAAAAAAAAAAAAAGAAACTGTCATCGAAACATCGTCTTCCCTGTTGTGAAAATAGATCACGTATTCTAACGTTGACAAACCAGGGGGAGGGGCGTCCTCCACAACACAGGATGCACCTCTTCCTTGCGTCCATGATTAATCTCTACGCTCTTCCTTCCCACCGTGCCTTACCACAACATCTTTATTGCCACCCCGTAGGACTCAACGGAAGCCTAACAGAAGAAGCTAGAGCGGAAATTCAAATGCCAAGGAAGTTCAGTTTAACGGCTGCGTGATATCGTACACATGATTAAAAAAAAAACAACGCAAGAGAAAGAAGACCGTCCTGCCCTCTTTTATCCATGGTTTATTTCAGCGAAGTTTCCTTCAACCACACAATAGTATCAACGCCCCAAACTTTTCATCCTTCTATATATATATATATATATATATATATATATATATATATATATATATATATATATAGAGAGAGAGAGAGAGAGAGAGAGAGAGTGAGACAGAGAAGCCGCAACATAGCGGTTACCTTAATTGATTTTGCCAAGTACCGGTCGTGGTCAGGGCCTATAAGCCTACTGTTAAGCCCTGACGAAGACCGGTCCACCAGCCGAAACCTATGGCAAATAAACTGAAGATAACCGCTAAGTTGTATCTCTTTTCTTCCTATATATATGTGTATGCGAACAAAAATTTCGAAAACGTCAATCACGTAGGAGAAATCGTTCCGTAAAAGACTGACGCGTCGGCCACGGGACCGAGAAAGGCCGGTCCGCGGCCGAAATCCCTCCGTTGAAGGCCGGTCCCGTGGCCGAAACGTCAGTCCTTTCCGGAACGATTTCTCCTACGTGATTGATTTTTAACTGTACATATATATATATATATATATATATATATATATATATATATATATATATATATATAGAGAGAGAGAGAGAGAGAGATTTTAACAAAAGTTAGTGAACAGCAGTTGTATCTTACTAGTTTAGAGCACATTTTATTACCTCCGCGGCTTCTCTTACTAGCCAGTAGCTCGCAAAGGTAGTCATTTCTGTCGTTACTAGCAAGGGAGGCTTTCTTGTTGTGTTTAACTTTGGTAAATGCAGCTGATTTATGCATTTATTGCGTTATATTTTCCGTAATGTTCTTGTGTTAACTGAAGTCAAACTGTACAAGGGAGCCGAGGCCTTTGTCAGGCACTCAGCCTTTAGCCCCGGCTTCGTCCTTTGTTTGAAAGGAAAATAAAACTTCACTTCACTTCAACCAGTAAGTCACGTATGTTGTCCGATGGTTCGTAGTCGGCTGCGCTTTATTCAGCAGTTCCTGACAGTCTTACGCGAAAGTTTAGACAAATTTTAATTATCTAGCTTATGTAAGAATAAGTCTTCTGCGGCGTAATATCGCAAATATTCGCAAATAGTAAGCTGCAAGAATTTGGGTAGGAAACATCGATCATGCCTCTAAATTATGTGACTATTAACCAGTACACGACGTGCTTTCCCAATGTCAAACAGCCTTCAAGCTGCTGCTAAAGTGGATGTGGCATATATATAAAAGCATTAATATTTTGTATGTATACAGTCGCAACCGGGAAAGATTAGCACATATGACCGGTGGCAGGAGCAGCAGTATCGCGACACGCGTTGCTGTTGTTATGAGCACGCCGATAGCGAGATTTCCAAGCACACTCCATTTTCCAAAGCAAGGGTGGCCGGCGGAATGCAACCCGTCTTGCTGTTGGCGCATCCTAAAGAAACGCCATTTCTTAAAGAAACGCTTGTTCGTTGCTTATCGGCAGATGGGGCTTTGCATATGATTTCGGTTTTCTTTTTGTTCGCTGGATTCTCGAGCAACCGTATCTTTATCACAGCTGCCCGGAAAAAGTTGGTATCCCGGAGGCGCGTCGACGCTTCCGGGATGCAGCGCTTGTCGGCTGCATCCCGCGCCCGTTCCGCTTCCAAGTTCTCTTGTCGCCGCTTTCGTCTCTCTTCGGCCTCGCGGGCAGAAAGAGAATGTGTGGTCTAATCGCTATGACGTAGAGTGGGCACATTCCATGTGCTGTGCCGTGATGGCAGAAAATCGCACACATCTCCCCGTAAGGGAACCCCGAGTAGTATGCGAAGCAGCCATGGCAGTTCTGTAAAGTTGCTCTTTATTCATCATAGTAGATGTCTTTTCGCCGCTTCCGTTCCGCTGCAGCTGCGTGAGCCCTCACCGCCTCTGGATCGGCTTGCCGGCGCTGGCGTCTCGCTTCAGCTTCTCGAGCTCTCAGCTCCGGGTCGGCTTGACGACGCTGTCGCGCAGCAGCCGCTTTGCGCAAAGCGGTTGTGTTTACGCGCAAACACGCGCAAAGTGGCTGTGTTTACGGTGTTTCGGCCTTTTATTTTGTTCTGGTTCGCATAGTGGCGGGTGCTTCCCTACTTCATGAGAGAAGTAGGGAAGCACGGCGGCTGTTTCGCTTGGAACTGCGTGGACACAGACAGACGCCGTTTGGCTTCGGTCTGCAAGTGCATTATTCTCCTGGCCTGTCCGTCTTCTCCTTCCCCCGGCGGACCGGTGTTACGTAAGAATGGAAAGATGAATGAAAAAAAAAAAAAGTCACAGTTTCACCGCAAGGGTGAAGCAATGAATGCGATAGCAACAAATTGTAATGTTATACGAAAAAAGGCTGGCAGCTAACTCTTTTGGATGCTATATCACGCAACTCTATACGGCCGCTCCAGGGACACTCGGCTCACCACATTCTCTTCGCGTTCAGAGCGCAGCACGTAGAAGGGTACACCGGCCCCCCCGCTGTCGGCCGCCGAGAAGGGGAGATAACGCGCGCGCCCGCGACGACCGCGCTCGTAAAATCGAAGGTCGCTCAAGCCCCCCCCCTCCTCGTGTCTTTTCACGCTCACGAACGACGGGCGGGGCCGGTTGAACAGTTGGGGGGATCTTATCGCATGCGCCTCGGAGCGACGAAGATAGGGCCGAGCCTCCGCTTCAGCCGTGTTCATGGCTCCCGCTCGTCCGCTATTACCCGCTGGTGGAACGTACGATGCGCAGGGGGCTCTTATCAATTTGGACTTCATACGCGACATGACGGCGACGGCGACGGCAAAAACCCGTCGAGACTGTCCATATAATTGCTATCGCAATAAAAGCATTTCGTCAAGTGGCCAGCCTCTCAGGCCTATTCCACTTGTTGACAGTAGCTTCACTTTATCTCCCACAGTAACGAACTAATGCGTGATCTTTGAGATACAGAGTACTTGCCGATAATGTTTTGTTGTTGTTTGGGGTAGTTGTTTATCCATACGCCCGCTTGTTTACTTGCGCTGTTGTGGTATCGCCGGCAGAAAGGGTGCACCAACACCTACCCCGCCAATGCACGTACGATCGGATGTTGTAGCGATGGCTTATACCTCTGTAACACGGGCACCCGCGAACTTCGTTTAAAGGGACTGTCTACCGTCTTTCATCGCTTTTAATTTTTTAATCGCAATGAAAAGCTTACCGTGTGAGGTGTCCAATCTTGCAACAGTTTCTCTCGAAAGTGTGTAGAAATTTTTAAAACAGAATTTTGCGATCTGCGTTCGGTCTTCTCCCATTGGTGTGATGAATGCCCACAACACTGGTTGGTGGAGGCGATGACGAGTGGAGTGCCGGTGAAAGTCGAAAACTGAAACCACGCGCAGTTTTGGCAGGCTTCAACAATTTTTGTTTAATAATAAAACAAATACCGTAGTCGACGTTTAAAGCGAGCAAATTGTCAAATAAGTAGCATTTCTACGGTTTCTCCAGCTTTGTTTAGTCAGCCTGAAAAACCACCGCAGTCGAGCAGAAAAGTTAGTCTGTTCCAGCAACACCGGTACGCCGCCGTTTTGAAACGAACTGTAGTGGTTCCACTCATGCCAAGGGTGCTACTAAAACGAACGTGAGATGTGCTTCACCAGAAGGATAATTGCCTGCCTCTTTTTATCCTTCTGGTCACCATTCCTTTAACACCAGTATAACAGGGGTCTCAAACGCGCCACCCGCTGGCCGCATGCGGCCTGCCGGCCCCTCGCTTGCGGTCCGCACACGGCAGTCTTCGTCCCATATTTCTTTTATGACGCTTGTGACTGTTCGTGACACTTCTCAATGGCTTCTCGCATTATTTTCGGGCCGATCGTGATTAATAATTCCTTTGTGCCAGTAGGCTACGCAGACTGGAACGGGTCTTAAGCATTTTTTTTTCGTGATGCACCCGATGCGGTCACCTTGCGTTGAAACATATTGGCGAAACAAAAACTCCAAACTTCATGATCGGCGTCCAGATTTTAGTCATTGTGTAGATCGGTATCGATAGGCCTCTGGAAACCTGACGCCGATGCCCATTTAGTAACTACCTATATGAAATATGGGGAAGGCTTTCTTTCAAATGGCAACGTTAACTGATATTTTGTTCAAACTCACCCCCCCCCCCCCCCCCATCCGCCGCCAGTTACTTGTTCACTGTACCGCCCCTTTGCGGAACTAAATTTAGTAACGGCGGCCCGGTAGCTGAAGTGAGTTTAAGACCCCTGCGGTATATGGTAGTAAACCGGACAGTAGCCAGCTTGACTCCCCCCGCCGTCCTGTTGTACTTTCCATTTCTCCTTCAACGCCTTTTGTGACCACTGCAAGCTCACGAGTCTTGGAAAACGGCCATAACACGGAACGAATGGGAGCCACGCGGCACTCACATACACACTTTCACACAAAAAGCTCAGAGGGTCCCATTTGCATTTTTATTAGCATAGTCCTTCAATACTTCGTATTAGTATTCGTATTAGCATAGTCCTTCAAAAGTATTGAGAGGCTATGGTATTAGATTAGACCGAGGCGAAAGCCATCTCTTTTTTCTCTCTCTCTCCCCTTCGATTTTACTGATTCAGATTGCCTTCTCAGTCAATTGTTTTTTTTTTTTTTTCGCTGTACTCTCTGTGGCTTTTCTCGCAACGCATTTAAGGGGCCCCTAAACAACCTCTGAAAATAAAAAAGAACGAGTCCGTTATCCTCTCCTGGCACTCCCAGTCTTTGAAGCACAATCAGTGACGCCAGCAGTTTGTTCGCATGACGTCATGTGGACATAAGCTCTCGATTGGTCCACATAGGAGGGATATCGGTCGTTAATTGTCTCTTAGCCCGTCCTGCCCTGCCTCGCACAACTATCGTTCGCGATAAACTGGTTTCGTTTTGTGCGCTTTAGACTGCGCGAGCAGAGACAACAGCGTGTAGCCGAAAAGCGCGAAATCCTGATAGGCTCAAATGTTAGTGCTGACGTTGTCCACATGTTTTATGAAGGAATAAGTGGCGAGGACGCGATATGGCCTGTAGGAAGGGCGGCGAAGGTTGAGAAAGAAGCCACCCTCTCTTCCTCGAACTCGGAGTGGTTTAGGGAGTGAGCGACGGCTGTTAAAGGGACACTAAAGTGAAACAATGACTTGGTTTAGATTGACAAACTGCACTCTGAGAACTCCAATGCCATATGTTTCACCACCATAAGTTCATTATTAGCGGAGAAAATCAAGGTTGAAGTTTTAGTTTTAAATTTGGCGCCGTTATCTGCGCGCGTGACGTCAGAAATTCCAGATATATTTTTCGTAATTTCGGGACATTGGCTAGATGAAATTTTCTGAAACTTCGTATGCTAGGTCTATGGCACCCACAAATGACAATGCACCTCATTTTTGTCGATTAGAAGCTACGTAGGACTCAGTAGACGCCTTCAGAATCTATGACGTCACGGTGTTTGGTGCGGGAACCTCAAGGTGGCGTCTCCACCCGCACTTTCTTTTCGCGTGTTTTCTCGCTTATCAAGCGTCGTGTCGCGGTAAGAGTTGTGTTTTCGGAATTGTGAAATTGTACTTAACTAATACGCGAAAAATCGTTTTGTCCTTTAGTGTCCCTTTAAGTAGATGATAGGCAATACAAAATGTCGCTGGCTACGAGTTCGTCGCGGCGAGTGAAAACGAGGGGCGGTGACGTATCCGCCGCAGCGGAACTTCCAATCACAAGGCCTAAAATCTAAAATGGCGCCGATTTTCCTGTCGTCATACAATGCTGCTGCCGACAGGCTGTACCGCATTTCCGGCCTACATCATCAAGATTGTGGCTATCAGCACAGTCTTTAGAGCTCACATAACCTAGGATAACTTGAAGCTTCCTTTTATTGAATAAAACCTGCATATATGGTCTTAAAACTAAGATATATTCCCTGCGGTTCCCTCTCTGGAAGCGGAGTGTTCTGTTAAAGTTTCAAAGGGCGAAGGCGGACTCCCGCGGCTTAAAGGTCGTGTCGATCAAGCCTCCTTTGGCGCAAGCATGTGACTACGCACCCCCTCATCTGAACTGAAGAGTATTTGGTACAAGGGAAATTATAGATCTAGTGTAGCAAGGGTATCAGAGACACATCCTTGAACGACTCAAATACAGAAAATGCTCAGTAAAATTCTTTCAAACATGTAACGTTCTTTTTTTTTTCTTTCTTTGTTTTTTGGCCTCCTGCCTGCATTGACGACTGTTATCAGTGCCGTCGCAATAATTAGAGTTTAGTTGCAGAAGCTGGGAGGGAGGAAAATACACATTCAGTGCCTATAGAACAACCTTTATGAAACTGGATCCGCAAGCGGGCGACATAATTTATTATTTCCTCTATGGGGTGCTAGAGGCCGCACATCGAAGTCAACTGCATCGCAGTGATTCCAAACCACAAGAGCGATTGTGAAGACCAAGGGGCACGGGAAGCTGCTGTTATATATTAGTAGCCCACTGCCTTCAAGTACATCCAAGTAACTGAGGCAATTCAAGGAGCCAGTGTTACGCAAAAGCCCGCACCGAATGAAACAATTTCTATCGAGCCCACAGACCAGCGTACTTATTGCGAGGGTAATCCGAAAGGGAAATTTTTTAGGCTTTTGGTATAAGAAAAGCGGGTGATCGGTGTGTGAGTCGCTGACTCTCAGCAATAAAGAATGCGCATACCTCAAAAGAAATCTGCGCATGGAACCGTTTAGTTAGGTGTGGCACGTGTAGGTTGTGTAGGCTCACGAAGAGTTAAAATTAGTGACGTTTATGGGGACGTTCTTGAGTGACCTCTTCCGTGTTGCGCAGCCTCCTGCGCAGCTTGTGAATTTATGTTTTTTTCTACGAATAGGTCCTCAGTTGAAGTTATGCGCTCCGTCCTGTCTGTTGTCTTCACCTTATCCGTAGATTTTTTGCGCAAATTAGTTATGTCTGCAATTAATACGCACCAACTAGCTTCTCTGATACTGAATGGGCTTGCGGACAGTGATGCGCAGCTGCATGCCCGGAACCAATCAAAGATGAGTCTAGGGATTCGACAGGGCCGGCGCAGACACTCCGCGTAAATCAGTGGCTGTATGAAAGGAGCTCAAGCGACGAGCTGGTACAACGCGCCTTTTCAGTTCGTTCCGGCGCAAAATAAAAAAGCGTTTCAAAAACTTGGAGAACGCTTTAGCTTCGCCTTCAAGAGCGCGATAGTGTAAACGGGCCCCGTGTGTATCACCTTCAACCGTGCGGCAAGGAAAGGAACGTTTGTGCGCGTAACAATTGCCGTTTTAAACTGTGCTTGGATACCTACTGCGAGTACAATTGCTAAGTGACCCAATAACCCCGTAATTATTCCTTTTTGCAAAATTGGCGAAGTACCCGACCACGCGTCCGTAAGTTGCCACGCGCAGCTGCACGCTTTGTGATGGATGAGCAGCTTTAAATCCCCACTCGTTGCTCAATTCACCTTGTTTCGACACCTGGCGCGATTCTACAGAATTCAGCAATGCAATATTACACACGTTTAAGGCGACTCCTCTCATTACATGAAATTCTTCTAGTGTTTTTTTACAAAGTAGTCTCAAGTACGGCGTGGCTCAGCTATATAGTTTCCATATACCTTTTTTTCCCTCGCGCCATTTATCGTTTACATGTTTCTGCTAATAAAATTGTTTTCCTGCATTCTCACAGGTGTTCACTAAAACTAATCATGTGACAGCTGTCTGCCGGCTCTGGCTTCGTATAGCCCAAAGTGGCCTTCAACATGTCAATTTTGTATTGTACATTCATGATTTTAAGAATTATTATTATTATTATTATTATTATTATTATTATTATTATTAGTAGTAGTAGTAGTAGTAGTAGTAGTAGTAGTAGTAGTAGTAGTACTAGTAGTAGTAGTAGTAGTACCTAGATCAAACTTTCATTTTGTGAATATGTTATTAGTGTACTTAAAGTACAGCGTTTCATCAAGCAAAAGCCACTCAACAAGAATTTTCACATTGCACGAACTACACAATTTTGTAAAGGTGCCACCTCGTTAAAAATTTCTTATTTACGGTTGTTGCTCATGAACGAGTAGTACCTCATTTATAATCAGCGAAATAGTACGCTTTAAGGAAGCGTGTAAACACATTTAGCCTGCAGCAAACGTAGGATGTATAGCTTGAATTACCAATATTTCTAAAAAAGATAACTAATCATACCAGTGACGTGTTCATACCCTGTGTCACGTGTTCTCTGATGTAGATTCCGACTACCCTGTTTAATGGTACTTGCTCTCCGTTTACATCATCTTGTTTAATCAGTTCAACAGTATTCCCGGTCCATATAATACCGCCTTCATTTTATTAATTTCAATTATTAGGTGCCTAAAATTAACACGATGTTAAGTATAATATAGGTCGGCAAGTTACCCAAGGGCAAGTTTGCGTCACTGCGCGTACGCGGGGGATTGGTCAGGCGCAGGAATTGTTTTTCGAAATGGATGATCTCCGCGGTGCCTAGCGCTGTAAAATTCGGAGAATGTGGTCGCCGCGGTCTACAATACGGATTGGTGAGCTTGTATGGGGGGTTGTAAAAAAAAAAGTCGGAGCCTGTTTACTGGCCCTTTAAAGGGCCCCTCACCAGCCTTTGAAAATACAAAAAACAAGGCGCGTTATTCTCTCCTGGCATTTCTCATCTTTCTTGCGCACTTCGTGACGCAGAAACAGGGATTCCCGTGACGTCATTACGCTACATACACTCGATTGATCCATATAGCCGAAATAGCAGATGCAAATGTCCTTTTCTCGCTGTGGCCAGTAGTCTTTTGTAGTTTTGCGCAAAGAAAGTTGGGGAGGTTTAAATAACTATAGCTCATTGTCTGCTTTTCATTAGGTTGGTAAAGCTGGACAATTTCAGTGGCAGTGATTTCAGGGGATTATGAACAGTGCCTAACGCTCTCCTTGCAATGAGGTCATGATCAAATTATCCCTAAAGCAAGCTCCACATTGTCTGATAATGCCGATGACAAATGTCACAGGTTTCTGTGTGAGTGCAATGTAAAAACCATTGCATTAGAGACATTCCGGTCATGGCGCGCTGAAATGTTAAGCTGAAACTGTGCTTCAAGTTGAAGTACCAGCAAAGAAACAATGGACACCGAAAAAGAAGGCGACAGGACAAAGCTGGACCAACTGGCCCAACTATCGACATTCGTGCTGAAACTGTACATCCAGGCTACAGACAAAGAACATAGCAATCAATCATTTAGCTTAAGGCAATGCATGTTAAGAGTACTCACTAACTCTGCATCGAGATTGTAAAAGAAAAGAAGGCGACTCACGTTGGCAACGCCATCCCACTGATTTTAAGGGTCTGGACCAGGAATATGTTTCAGTCTGCATGTTCACAATGTACTCCAGCAAGCGGGGTTTCCGTGAATGATAAAGAGGCAAGCAGTGTTTCGCAGGAAACATGATCGCGCTCCCGTCTGCCACGCGAACGCTGCCTCAGCAGCCTCGCGAAGGCTCAACGGTCGCGGCTGTTTTTCAGCGCGATTCTTTCGTCCTGTTTTCGGCGAGCTCCACACACCACGTGTGCGGGGCACACGAGAGAGATTCCTCGACCCTTCACGCGGGGAAAAGTTTCAGAATACCTGCTCGACATCGCGCTTAATTTTAAATTAAGTAGCCTTTTAGGAGCACATGAAAGAAACATTTTTAATGAGCAGGGTCACTTGCTGTCACACAAAACGACGTCACTGGCAGGACTTCCCAAAATCCAGCGAGACAACGGCTCATTTTTTTCTTATTAATAATTATGTTAGGAGTATGAGATATATATATTCGTGATTTCTTTCTGTACTTCTTTCTTTCTGTAAACACAATAATAATAATAATAAGAAGAAGAAGAAGAAGAATTCAGGGATTACAGTTATTTTATAAAAATGCAATAAGTCATCTGTCGTCTGTCGTCTTCACAGTCTGTTTCTACGCCGAAGTAGAAGTACTATGCCACTGCGACAGATAGGCACAATGACTAATCAACAAAAGCTCGTAATTGCAGGGCATGCTAACATATGGCATAACCCCCCCCCCCCCCTTTTTTTTAGACTCAAAAGATATCACGCAACGTGGGTAATTGTCGTCGAATTTCATTGGTGATATCGGAACCGACCGTTCCGGGCGCGCAGGAAAGGCATCTGCTTTGTTACGTGGGGACCATTCACGGAGTGTCAACTTTGAATGCATGGGCGTTGCGACAGTGTCTTGTAACATAAAGTGACAAGGGACTGAATCAAAACTGCTAGCCGGTCTAGATGGAACGAATTCATCGTTTAGCACCTTAGCGCGTAATAAACAAGGACAAAAGGAAACAGCACTGTCCATGCGTGCTCCTTCCTTCCGTCCTTCTTTTTTACGCGCAAAGGCGCTAAACGACGACAAGGGACACCACCATGCCCCAGCGGGCAGCACTGTACCCTTGCGTGTGATGTTTGATCCCAGTGGTGTAGCCAGGGGGTGGCACACCGGGCACGTGCCCCCCCCCCCCCCTTCCCCCCCCCCCCCCCTGAAATTTTTTTTTCGCCATGGCATGCAGAGCAAAAAAATCACAATTCAGGGAGGTGCCCTCCCGAAATCAAGGAGGTGCCCCCCCCCCCCCCCCCCGAAAAAGCTTTCTGGCTACGCCCCTGTTTAATCCTTATTTGCTTCTTTCACGCCGTGCGCAAGACAACTCAAATTTCCACATTTTCTTTCACTGAACAGCGTAAAAATCTGGGGCAGCCACTGCGGTGCTTTTTATAACCGACAGGGCGACAGGCGAAAGCATTTAAGAAAGCAACAGCCAATTTTAAGAACGCAGCAGATAAGCACCACACGCCATAACTAAATAATAAGCGCTCTGCTTGATATATTTCAGACGACTTGGCGCTTTCCAAGACAAGATACAAACGCGACGCGCGGAAACCGGTGGTTACGCCACTTCCTCGACACGAGACGTTCCCGTCTGACGTAACAGAAAGACCGCGTTGCATGCGCACCGGCTGCGCTCAGTTTCTATATCGCCATCGACATCCGACTATGAATATCTCAAATTACGTGCTTATTCAGTGATTTCTTTACAAAAAGAATGCTTGCGCCATAAACTGTGTTAGCCTTCAACTTTCCCATATCAACAACTCTCCTCTAGTCAGTAATTAAAAAGGTAACGAGCTTTAGTTGTTTGGTCGTCTCAGAGTCACTTTAGCTGCGGCAAAGTATTTCCGCCCGGACGTAGGGTTAGTTTGCATAGACGACAGGAGTTCGACGATAATAGCATCTTTATCAATGCCTGCATTGTTCATATGAGCACCCTGTATACAGCCACAGGATGAGCGCGTATCGACCAGAGTCGTAGCGGCGTTTGACGTGTGTCTGATGTGCAAACATCCATGCGTGCAGTGAGGCCGGGCTTTTACCTGGAGGACATGCACAGTTCAGGTTGAACGCGGAGGCAATAGCACAATGAACAAGGCGACAGAAGCATCGCAACAGTGTAAACAAAAGCGGCGCACACTGTACACTTGTCCGAGGAATAGCGTAAAATAATATTGTGACGTAATCCAAACAGGCCTTACCGCATCATGATCGAGATCAACCGTATCTCCTTGGGGAACGGGTGCACCTTCTTCCCTATTACGACCGCGATGAACTCGAAAAGACGTTTGAGCAAGACGTCAGGAGAGTAGTGGCGACGCGGCTGGTAGAGAACATGTTGTAACATGAAATATGAGGGGGGCGAGTGAGTGTCCCCTTGCAGCCGTCCACTGCCGAACGGTGTTGACGTTTTCCAGCTTCTTTGTCAGCCTTCTCCTCTCGCGATCCTTTCCGCGGTTGTAGCACCGCCTTTTTATTTTTGCCTTGAGACTGGATGCTTCATCGTCATTGGCAGAAGAGTATGGGGGACGCTGCGAATGGGGACCGCGCAGGTCCCGCCGCTGTAACCCGTTTCTCCCTTTCTAGCTGCGACAACCCTCGAAACGGCGTTTTCTTGCTCCCCGCTTGACAAAACAAAAAAAAAAAATTGCTGGGTATGAGTCAGCCGCACAAGACCACGGTTGATGTGTGCAGAGAGCCCGAAGACGGCTCTATCTTTTGTTCTGCAAGTTTCTCTACACCCTCGCGGACAAGACATGCCCCCCGGGGCACTCGCGACAATGCCACCGGCAGACAACCTAGTGTTTCTGAAGAGCTCACCGATCCCCGCCCCCCTCCCCCCTTCCCCCGGACGCTCTGCCATCTCGGCTGAGCTTGCACCATCTAGCCAACAGCTTCAAGATTCACAAACGTTTCCTGAGGAAGAGGAAAGGGGTGGAACTTCCTGCAATCCTGGCCTGGATTGCGTAAGCACGGATGTTAAGAAATCGGTTATGGTGCTAAACGTCATTTTCCTAGGAGACCTAAATGCCCACACAAGGGAATTTTTTTTTTCGGGATTTGATTTATTACTGAATGAAAACCAGGGTGAAAATAAAACCGCCTTTATTGGAACAGCTCGGTACATACGCTACCTGCTTTTTCTGCATAGTCGCCGCTTCGACTGAGACATTTGTCATAGCGTGGCATCAGCCTCGCAGAAGTCCAGCCGCCTGTGCCTCCAACTTGTTTACGCCGACTTCAGCCAACTATGGTGTGCTCCGTGATAATATAGTCGGTGACAAGCTAAGAATAAAAAAGTAAAGCGTACCTCTATCCATTTGTGTTATGCGCGTCCAACTATAGAGCTGTCCTTTGCTATGACGTAGTGGTTAGGACGAACCAATAAAAAATTCAACTGTTATCCACACGTTCACAGCATCATCCTCGCCGGTCGTCATTCGATGCAGTTGAAGTTTGTGATTGTGCCGCATTTGACGAGCACCGAGGCGGCAGCTGCTCGGACTGTTTTGCAACGCTTTATCGCGTTCCGTCGTTTTCGCAGCGTGAAGTAGCAACACGGCGGAAGCATGAAAAATAAGGGCAATGCGGCCTCGAGGGTGGAGCCTATATTTATTCTTAGGCTGTCACCGACAATAGTCCGACAAAAAAAAAAAGGCAGTGGCTTAACTCAGTTATGCCTGGATGTGTGTAGCGAGAGGTACGGTTGTTCAGCTTGGTTCTCTGTACGGTTACATCTTTATCGTTTAGCTTCGTACGTCTGAGTGTTTAGGTCTGGTTTGGCGTGCGGTTTGTTTTTCCTCAGTCTCCTTGGCTCGCTGCCTCCTTTTGGTTTCATTCCGACGACGAAACCCGGCTTCTTTCAGTCTCTTCGACTGACTTTCCATATCTGCCGACGAATCTCACCGAGCCGCCCCTTCTGCAGGGTGTTTCAACTAAAAAGCACCAAGTAATAAAAAAAGTAAACATGAGCGCTACGCGTCTACAATAAGCGTAGCCATATACCTATAGCACATCAGAATATCTTTTTCCGATCCGCCAAGCTCGGCAGTTAACAAAGATTGCTTAATCAACTTTTCAAATAGTGACTCTAGAGAAAACTCTTCAATATAAAACTTGTAGCACTTATCCAGAAAAAACCAAATTTTCAATCTACGGTAAGATAACTGCGCTGCTTAATTTTTTTCCAGCGTTTGTTTATAAAGTGCGCGAAATTTAAAAAAAAAAAAACCACGTGATTGCCGCCTAACGCACGGCGCTTTTGGTGCCCTCAAATGTAAGTAAATTATCGAAGGCTGCTCAGCGTACGAAGGTTGCTTGAACAGGCTATCGGTGACGGACGTTAAGCGCTGGTAGGATGGTACCGTTAAAAAAAAAAAAAAGAAAAAATAATCGACGAAAAAGCAGTCGCCACGTGAGAATACGATAAGAGACAGGAAGCAGCACTCCACGCAGCGCGGGCATTTTTTTTTTTGTTTGTTTTGTTTTCTTCTCTTTTCGGGCTAACGATAAACATGATGGAGGGGGAGCGGGTGACAATGTGATGAAGGAAGGATATTCGCCTCGTGCGCCACCGAAGGCGACGCTGGGAACGGCGCTCCCGTGGCTCAAAGGCAGGGAGGGAATCGTTGCGCAATGAATGGGACGAACACATCGAAGGAAAAGACAGAGTTAACGGAAAGAGCGCTCTTTCCGTTTACTCTGTTTTTTCCCTCCTGTGTTCGTCCGATTGAATGCGCAACGATTCCCAGCACAGACATGCACCAACTCGCCCAGCAAGAAGCTCTAAAATGCGGGGATTCGGCTTTTGTCGTCTGCTAGCCTCTGGTTAAAGCATCAGTGTTTTCGTTGCAGTTAGCTCGCGTCGCACAGCGTTTCTCGACTACTAGGTGTATTTTCTTCTCATGATAGCTATTTAGATGGCTGCTAGCATTACAGGAGTTTAAAAAACATTAACATTTAACATATCCTCTATATACACGCGGCCATCGCGGTCAGGATCACGCCCCAGAGTTGGTAGCGTCAATCAGTGGGAAGAGCGAACGTCCCCCCCCACACGAGGTAAAGAGAGTCACGCTGCTTTGGAAGCGAAGCGCAGTCAATTTTACGGCTTATTCGTAAAAGTTAGCGTTGAGTAAACATTCTTGAGTTCAACGAAAATTCACACTCCACTCCCAATAGTATACTATTGGGAGTGGAGTGGAGTGTCAAGTCCTGTGGACCTGTGTACACGAGACGTTTGCCGACAAAATAAAATCGATAACTTCATCGACCAGCGGGTAATTGCGGAATGCTAGGGTAGACTGGGAGAGTTTGATGCGCATTAAACTTGTTAGACGTACTATCGGCAGCGAATGAAATGCCAGCAGCGGTGCGCGTGGTATACAGTGCGCACCCTTATGGTTAGAGATAAATATGCTCATGCGGTTTGCCGCTCGTGAGTCACATTCGTGCTTTCGATAGCGCAGTGCAACCCTATCAGGTGTGCGGGCCTGTCAATGGTGATGACAGGACAGCAACGCGCTCCGCTGTTCGTGTTTCGTTTGACACCGATAGTACAGCTTGGTAAACAGTAGGAGAAATCGCCGAATCTATCTAGGACAAGGCGAAAAGGGGCTCTCTCCCGCCATTCTTCGGCCCTTTTGGCTGGCCATTGCTATTCTTAACCATGCTGTATAACAAGACTGAATATTTTAACCTGAAAGCCATTCCTCATCAAACGCGAAAATTGCCCGTGGGCGTCTCGCGTCGGCCGTGTGAACACGTGTGATTTACACTATTTTCTCGCAAATACATCGTTTTACGGCTTTCGATTCGAAAGTTTTGTATTTATCTACGTCAGTATGATTACACTAATTCTGCTCAGCATACTTTCAGACGAGCCTGAACGAGTCAGTAAACGTTGAGTTATCAACGTAGGGCTTGAAATTTGTTGCAAACAAAAATAAAAAACAACTCCATACAGCCTACCAATATTTCATATCACCGTCGTGCATCCGCTTTTGACTCGTGCTCTCAACCTTTTTATTTCTTGTTTAAATTTTAAATTTCAAGTACTAACGACGCGCTTGCAAAGCAGCGCTTGCACAGCAGCTGCTGAAAACTTGCATTTAGTCAAAGGTTGTTGCCTGTAAAGATTATTTAATTTACTTGAATGACATCACACGTCGTTTGTGATGTGGCACGATTGGCTGTGGGTTCAAAAGTTAAGTGCTCGTACTTCGTCTCCATTTAGAATATCATGTTTAGTACCTGTGTCTTAGAGCGGAAGGCGTAGAAGTAAACAGAACGAATAAAAAGGCGTTCAGTTCTCTTATAGCTAATTGTTGAATAATAGGAACGCTAGGTATTAGAAGAGATCAACCTAATTGCAGTCCAAAGTGCTTTTATTGAGACGACATGGGCAGTTACATAGCGTGCTCAAACAGCCCTCCATCAGCCCTTATGCACAACCTACACCGAGCCAGCACATTTTCTGTCGCGTTTCGCAGCATTCCTGGAGTAAATGAGTGGCACACATCTGCCATTTTAGACTTCAGTCTTTCGGGCGTTGTCGTCGCTTCGGTGTAGACATGGTCTTTAATGCATTCCCATAGAAAGCAATCTAGCGGAGTCAAATCTGGGGACCAAGCGGGCCAAGCTACAGGTCCAAGACGGCCGATCCATTTCTCAGGAAATTCTCGATCAAGCCACGTTCGAGTCCGCTCACAGCTGTGCGGAGGAGCCCCGGCTTGCTGGAACCAGATATTCCCAATCCCAAGCTGCGCTAGAGGAAGGTTGCAGCTGAAGTCACTCATTGGGTCATTTAGTATTTCCCTGACGTAGCATTCTGCGGGGAGCGTTTCGTCGAAAAAGACCCGGCCAATATTTTTGCCGTCGTTAATGCCGCACCATACACTGAAAGACCACTGCACCTGGTGTTGTGACTGCAACAACCAGTGAGGATTTGTAGTAATGGCCGTTGTGAACGTTGACATGGGCATTGCGCGAAAAGCGGGCTTCATCACACCAGATTATGTTATTCAGGAAGCCAGGCTTATCTTCTGACTCTATCAATATCCAGCTACAGAAGCCAAGACGCCTTTGAAAATCTGTCTTCACACTGCTGATGCAGGTCAACATGATAAGGGTGAAGTCCTCCGCTATTGAGTACACGCCAAACACTAATGCTGGAAACGCCGGTCTCACCACTCACATCGCGCACTCTTGCGTGGGGATGGGCTGTCACGAAAGCAAGAATGTCTGTTTCTAAGAGACTCGTTCACACCCTTTGTGGGCTGACGCGGTTTTCTGAGCGCGATTGCCTCCTTGAGAGTTTCGTAATTTCGCACCAATGTCGAACTGTTTACCCGAATTCCGGGGTGCCGGCTGCGAAATATTCTTGCCGCTTCTCTCCTGTTTCCGTTTGCTCGGCCGAGAATCATATTCGCAGGTTCTTCATTGGTAAAACGCATCGCTCCAGACCCTGATTTTCTCTTGTCTAAGCGTGCCCAAAAAAGAGCTGCGCCTCACATATTCCTATCCTGCTTTTTATATTGCCACACGCCCTCCTTTCTTTTCATTTTACGGCTTCAATAGCATGTGTAACTGCTGCCTTGCGGAAACCACATCGAAGGACTAGGAACCATCTGGGTAATCTTAGAACCTTCCGATGTGATTACGCGCACAACGCGAACATTACAGTTTCGTCTTGAACGTACGTGGCCGCTAGCGATAACGCTGGAATATTCGATGGCGCATGTATAAGTATAAATGCCAACGCGCTTCACCGCTTGTCAGTTTATCGTCGGCCGACGCTCTGTTTGCCGATACCAGTGTACAGCGCGCATTGCTTACTGTATAGTTTGAGTTGCCATTTTCCGGCCACAAGTTCGTCCAAATAAAGAGTTTCATTTTGGACACGCCGTCTCTGCCTTCGTGACATCTGGTGGAAGTGCTGTGCTTTCATGTACCGGACGCCCCTGTGAAGCCGTGAACCCAGCCCCAGTCGTGAAGGAGACGTCGACGCCAACCTCGATAAGCGAGCTAGCCGCAGGCAACGAGGGCTACATCCAGAGTACGGGGCTCTACCCGATAAGCCTCGCAAGACCAAGGCCACGACCACTACTGCGACAAATATTGTCACGTGGTCGTGACGTGGACGGAGACAGCAGTAGGTTTCTTGAAGGTGAAACTCTTTATTTGGCCGAACTTGTGGCCACGAAACGGAAACTCAAATTACAGAAAGCAATGCACGCTGTACACTGATATCTGCGCGCAGGGCGTCGGTCGTCGATAATCTGACAAGCGGTGAAGCGCGTCGGCATTTATACGTTTGTCATCGAATAATCCAGCCTTATCTCTGGTTGCCGCGCAAGCTCTGGAATAAGCTGGAATGTTCGCGTCTTGCGCGCAATCTTAACAAAACGATCTACAATAATCGGGAAGCTTCTCGAACAGTGAGGCGCGGTTTGCGCTGAGCATTGCTGACAGTCTTTGTGGGCGAAAACCGAATACAGCAAAAAGTGAAAATAAGAAAAGCGCGTGAAAATATGATAGCCTACACCCGCCACGGTCGTGATGCCGCAGCCAAGGGAGCCACCGACTTTCCGCGGATCACCATGCGAAGACCCGGAAAGATGGTTGGAGAAATACGACCGAGTGGCCATATTCGATAACTGGGACTGTCACGAGAAGCTTCGCCACGTATACTTCGCCCTTGAAGATGGTGCCAGGACCTGGTTTGAGAACAGAGAGGCCACCCTGACTACCTGGGATGTATTTCGCACCGCATTCCTTGGAACCTTCACAAGTGTCGTGCGTAAGGAAAGGGCCGAAAATATGCTGGAAACCAGTGTACAACTCCCAAACGAGTGTACAACTCCCAAATGACTCGCCTTTTCCGCTCCGGTTCCTAATGCGAGGAGTCAAGCAAGTGCTGTTTGCGGGACTAGTTCGCAACCCGCCCAAGACCATCGAGTAATTCGTTACCGAGGCCACGACAATAGAAAAGGCGCTCGAGATGCGGACAAGGCAGTACAACCGCCGCTCTCAGACAACCAACTACGCCGATGTTTATTATTTATTTATTTATTTATGTTCAAGTACTCTGCACCGAAGACCTGCGCGAAACCATCAGAGCGTTCGTGCAGGAGGAGCTACGCAAGCTACTACCTTCCTCGCAACCTCAAGTGGAGCCGATCGCCGACGTCGTGCGCCAGGAAATCCAGCAATTTCTGGGAGCACCTGAACCAGAGCAGCCTGAGCCACAAGCGATGAGTTACGCTGCTGCAGCGAGTCGTAACGCTCCCCCTCCGCGCCCACGTGACAATATCCTTCCTTCTTCACAATGTCATCCTCTCCCCCTCCATCATGTTTATCGTTGGCCCGAAAAGAAAAGATAGAAAAACAATGCCTGCGCTGCGTCGGATGCTGCCTCCGATCTCGTATCGTATTCGCACGCGGCGGCGTTTTTTCGTCGAAGTTTCTTTTTTTTTTTTTTCTTTTAACGGTACCATCCTACCATCGCTTAACGTCCGTCGTAGTCACCGATAGCCTGTTCAAGCAACCTTCATGCGCTGAGCAGCCTTTGATGATTCGTACAACTTACACTTGAGGGCAGTAAGAGCGCCGCGCGTTAGGCGGCAACCACGTAGTATTTTTTTCAGTTCGTGCACTTTAAACAAAGTTTAGAAAAAAAATTAAGCAGCGCAGTTATCTTAACGTAGATTGATTGTTTTTATTTCTGATAAGCGCTACAAGTATTGTATGAAGATTTTTCTCTAGAGTCGCTATTTAAAAAAGTTCATTCAGCAATTTTTGTTAATTGCCGATCTTGGTGGATTGGAAAAAATATTCTGGCGTGCTCTATATTGCTCAGAACAATACTGCGCTAATTGCAGTAGCGTAGCGCTGATGTTTAACTAAATATAACTTTATGCTTTTTAGCTGAAACACCCTGTATACATACGATGCAACGCCGGCTCCTCCTCTGTTGCAACGCGGTTTCACGGGCGCCTCCTCTGACATCATGTCAGATGGCGCGGCGAGCGGCGTTGCTAGCTCCCAATTTCCTCAGTCTGAGCAACGCGGCATATTGTCGTTCCTATCAGCCGCCACACGTTGATACGAGCGCTCCGTCGGTGCGCTTAGTCTTCAACACGGCGGAAATGCACACGACGGCTGCTAGATGGCAGCAGAGTTCGCATGAGGTCTAGAAATAAGGAACTGCGAGGGTCCGAGTGAAAGGGTTAACAGCTTCGCTGCTTGATGTTTTCACGCCGGGGAACTGGCAGTACTTTTTTTCTTTTTTGCGTGTACGTTCGCGCGAGGGATACACGCCCCATCGCTCACAGCGCACGGTGGTAGACATGCAATACAACAGCTAAATTCGGCTTAATTGTCCCGCTATATCACGTGAAATAGTCCTATATTGTCCGTCCTGTCTATGTGTTTCTTTCGACGTGTGGTCGTAAATTTGGCGCCTAATTGACTATTGAATTCCTATGTGGTGGTCTTCTCATAATGAAGCACTGCCCTCCGCGCCAAGTGATCAGAGAAGCGAGTATTGCTAACAGTGGCGTAGCCAGGGGGTGGCACAACAGGCCCGTGCACCCCCCCCCCCCCCTCGAACACACACATAATTTTTGTTTGCCATGTAATATAGAGCACAAAATGGCACTCGACATCTAGCTACCCGGCCCCCACTCCAAATCAAGGAGGTGTGCCCCCCCCCCCCCCCCCCAAAAAAAAAAAACATTTCTGCCTACGCCCCTCATTTCTAATGAGCGATATCGTCCTAAATATGCTTTTTAAAATAGATTATGTCCTGGTTCGTTTCCACCTGTATGTGTCTTTCTTGTACGTACTTATTTTTGCTACAATAAAATAAAACAATAAAAAGTTTCATTTGTCCGTTACATTGTTTACCGAAAATATTTTTAGGTAAACTTAATGTGTACTGGTAATGTAATGTGTACTGGGATAATAGGAATAATATCGTGGGTTCTACGTGCAAAAACGATATCGTTACGAGGCACGTCCTAGCAGCGGGTCTCCGGATTATTTTCGACCCTCTGGGATTCTTTAACGTGCACTGGCATCGCCCAGCAAACGGGCCTATAGCGATTCGCCTGTACACTGTCAGTTTATATGAAAGGAAACACGCGAGCGCGTGGCCTGCGCGCTCCAGCGGCTGCTTGCTGCGCGTTCAAGCGGGAGCGAGAAAAACCGCAGTAGAGTGCCTCGATGCGCTCGTTCGCCTCCGCTCCGTTCAGGGTGGAGACAAGCGCGTCGTCTGCTACAGCGGTCGCCATTACTGATCCCAATCGCCAATGCGCGCACTGCCAGCGCGCGTATTCGCAGCCTTTTGCTCACGAGTAAAGACACTTTGGGCTGGACTTGCCTTCACAAACGTATAATCATTCACGGATGTTGCTAGTTACGGGTTTGTAGGTACGTATCACAGCAAGTAATCGAATGTTTCGCGCCTAAAGGTGTTGCAGGACGTAATGATCCTCACCGCCGGCGCGGCCGCTGGCTGCGGCTGAGCGGTGCACAGCGGCTTTGGATCACTGAGAGGTGGAGGCATCACTATTCACTTTTATACTTTGCGGGTGTATATGTTCGCTTATTTATTTATTTTTACACCGCATACACACAGCATTTCCCAACATGCATCAGCAGTGATAAATTTGCTGACGTGAGAACCATAAGGTTTAAATTACTCGCTGTTTAGCTAAATCTTAAAGCGAATAGAATTCGCGCGCAGGTTCCGAGGCTGCTGTTTTATGTGACCGATTGCCGGATATATTCGTCCTCGTGTCCTCCTATTGAATGCCTATTTAAAATACGGCTGTATTTCCCATTTCGAGAAAATACCAGCGAGAATGCGGTAAGCATCACAATGCCGTTTAGCGATCGCAGCGGAAGCGACTCTACTCTGTGATGCTTCAGTTTTTAGGAGCGAAGCTCCTTAGGCTCTCACGATGTCTGTTGTCACCGTCGGACCGAAACACAGCTGTTACATATACCGTATAAAGAGCGTTCATAGCGAGCATATGATTTAAAAATAGACCGTACTCTGTCCATCCGTCCGTGCATATATCCGTCCATCCGTCCGGGCGTCTATCCGTGTATCTGTCCGTCCCCCCGTCCGTCCATCTGTCCGTCCGTGCGTGCGTCCATCCGTCCGTACGTCCATGTATCTATCCGTGCGTCCATCCCTCCGTACGTCCGTGGATCCGTCCGTCCGTCCATCTGTGCGTGCGTCTGTCCATATCTGTCCGTCCTTTATACTAGTCGGCGACTTCAACGTAGACAATATGAACCTTAGGACCTAGCTTCGCTCCGTCATCAGCATTCACTTCATGGATCTGCAGCCATTTTTATCAGCGCCGCAAATTCCGCGTTGAAATTAATGACCGTGTATGGTACACAAAAATCGTTCCTTCAGGGAGGTAATTCTGGAATATTATTCCTCCGGATAACGAAAAAAAATTTTTTTTTCTATTTGTCGTTCTTATTCCGCAAGAAAACACAACTCGGAGTGAATAGATGCAGTTCATTACAGACGCGGCAATATTCATAATCACACGTTCATGCATAAAAAAAAAAGGAGATGCCCGCGACAGCGAAAGTACGATTTCCAAGCACACCCCGAAAACAACGCCAAATTTATGAGAACGGTTCTCAACGTTCGAGGCACCAACACGCAGTCAAAACCACACAAATAACTTGTAATGGCATTGCTAGTAATATACATGCCGTTTTAAAAATCATCCCAAAAGTACCCGACGTGCTTGCAATACTCACGCTGCATAGACGAGAGGCACTCGTCGGCTTACACTTGTCACGCTTTATTATCATTGTCCATAAAAGTATTCTTTTAGGATCCCTTGGGAAAGAAAACATCTTCCATCCATTCCTAGAATGATTCGTGCACTGTGGCACGCAACATCCAGTCATCTTGCGGGACTCGCGACGAATCAGACGGGCGACAAGGCGCAGGCGCCGCGTGCACGCTTAAAAAGAGCGCGGCGTGGGGTAAAACATGGCGGACGCTAGAGGCGAGGCGGCATCGACCCTTTCAAAGAATGGCCACACTCTAAGCGGGGGCGCGCGCATCGAGGCACTCTAAACCGCAGCCTCTTTTCGCGTCATCTAGTGGCGAGCAAAACAACCAGTCATTGGTGATATGGAACCGGCGGCAAGATTACAACTCCCTTCCCCTTGAAGGCCGGGCCCGGCCTCTTGCGTAATCGCCTTGAAGGGAGAGGGGGTTGTAATCTTGCCGCGGGTTCCATATCACCAATGACTGGTTGTTTTCCTCGCCACTAGATGACGCGAAAAGAGGCTGCGGTTTTAGAGTGCCTCGATGCGCGCGCCCCCGCTTAGAGTGTGGCCATTCTTTGAAAGGGTCGACGCCGCCTCGCCTCGCGCGTCCGCCATGTTTTACCCCACGCCGCGCTCTTTTAAGCGTGCACGCGGCGCTTGCCGCCTTGTTGCCCGTCTGATTCGTCGCGAGTCCCGCAAGATGACTGGATGTTGCGTGCCACAGTGCACGAACCATTCTAGGAATGGATGGAAGATGTTTTCTTTCCCAAGGGATCCTAAAAGAATACTTTTATGGACAATGCTAATAAAGCTTGACAAGTGGCAGCCGACGAGTGCCTCTCGTCTATGCAGCGTGAGTATTGCAAGCACGTCGGGTACTTTTGGGATGATTTTTAAAACGGCGTGTATATTATTAGCAACGCCATTACAAGTTATGGGTGTGGTTTTGACTGCGTGTTGGTGCCTCAAACGTTGAGAGCCGTTCTCATAAATTTGGCGTTGTTTTCGGGGTGTGCTTGGAAATCGTACTTTCGCTGTCGCGGGCATCTCCTTCTTCTTCTTCTTTTTTTTTTTTTGATGCATGAACGTGTGATTATGAATATTGTCGCGTCTGTAATGAACTGCAACTATTCACTCAGAGTTGTGTTTTCTTGCGGAACAAGAACGACAAATAGAAAAAAACAAATTTTTTTTCGTTATCCGGTGGAATAATTTTCCAGAATTACCTCCCTGAAGGAACGCTTTTTGTGTACCATACACGGTCATTAATTTCAACGCGGAATTTGTGGCTGGCGCTGAAAAAAATGGCTGCAGATCCACGAAGTGAATGCTGATGACGGAGCGAAGCTAGGTCCTAAGGTCCATATTGTCTACGTTGAAGTCGCCGACTAGTATAAAGGACGGACACAGATATGGACAGACGCACGCACAGATGGACGGACGGACGGATCCACGGACGTACGGAGGGATGGACGCACGGATAGATACGCGGACGTACGGAAGGATGGACGCACGCACGGGCGGACAGATGGACGGACGGGGGGGGACGGACAGATGCACGGATGGACGCCCGGACGGATGGACGGATATATGCACGGACGGATGGACAGAGTACGGTCTATTTTTAAATCATATGCGCGCTATCAACGCTCTTTGTACGGTATATGTAGCAGCTGTGTTTCGGTCCGACGGTGACAACGGACATCGTGAGAGCCTAAGGAGCTTCGCTCCTAAAAACTGAAGCATCACAGAGTAGAGTCGTTTACGCTGCGATCGCTAAACGACATTGTGATGCTTACCGCATTTTCGCTGGTATTTTCTCGAAATGGTAAATACAGCTAGCCGTATTTTAAATAGGCATTCAATAGGAGGACACGAGGACGAATATATCCGGCAATTGGTCACATAAAACAGCAGCCTCGGGAACCTGCGCGCGAATTCTATTCGCTTTAAGATTTAGCTAAACAGCGAGTAATTTAAACCTTAGGGTTCTCACGTCAGCAAATTTATCACTGCTGATACATGTTGGGAAATGCTGTGTGTATGCGGTGTAAAAATAAATAAATAAATAAATAAACGAACATGTACACCCGCAAAGTATAAAAGTGAATAGTGATGCCTCCAGCTCTCAGTGATCCAAAGCAACTGTGCACCACTCAGCCGCAGCCAGCGGCCGCGCCAGCGGTGAGGGTCATTACGTCCTGCAACACATCTAGGCGCGAAAAATTCGATTACTTGCTGTGATACGTGCCTACAAACCTATAACTAGCAACATCCGTGAATGATTATGCGTTTGCGAAGGCAAGTCCAGCCCAAAGTGTCTTTACTCGTGAGCAAAAGGCTGCGAATACGCGCGCTGGCAGTGCGCGCATTGACGATTGGGATCAGTAATGGCGACCGCTGTAGCAGACGACGCGCTTGTCTCCACCCTGAACGGAGCGGAGGCGAACGAGCGCATCGAGGCACCCTACTGCGGTTTCTCTCGCTCCCGCTTGAACGCGCTGCAAGCAGCCGCCGGAGCGCGCAGGCCGCGCGCTCGCGTGTTTCCTTTCATAAAAATTGACAGTGTACATCAATCAATTTGTGCTGGTATACTGCAAATCGGTTCTGCGGAATCCCACAAGGTGGCGGGGAGGTTAAGGGAGGGAAAATTCACAACCAACCGTTCGTAGCGCAAAGCCACGAGACCGTACAACCTTGGCGCTTCGTGTACTGGTATAGACGGCTATAAGTTAGGCTTACACTCTAATAAAAAAAAGAGGCCTCTTTTTATTCTTCTTTACTACACATCAGTCTCCCATCTATAACTCTTTTTGAAGAGTCGCGTTGACTCGTTTAGGAGACTCATGGGACTCACGACTCTCCAAAGGAGAGTTAAAGGGGTGGTGCCATCAAATTTTGAGGCTATAACAAGCCTGTTATGGGTTTCCTCTGTATGCAAGGACACTCCACACGAAGGGTCGGACACAGCAAACGTTTAGAATATATTTTAATTCACTTCCAAACTGTACCTAAATGTTCATTCTCCCGATCGATGCCCATCGCTAGCGCATCAAAACTGTCGTAGCTCTAAAGGAAGGACAATGAAAGTTTAAGTGGCGTCACACCAGAACTGTAGTGACGTGAGTGGCCGCCGGACCTCCGCCACCTCCGAAACGTACGTACCGGGCAAAGCATCGGTTGCTAAATCACTCGCCGAGTTTCCATCGCTTCCCGGCTAAGTGCTGCGCATCTTCGCGCAAGCCTTGTGCGGTCACGTGGCCAAGTCCCATACACTTCTACGCAACGTTTATAGAACCTGTTCAGTTGCCAAACTCTCCGCCTCCGCCATACTCTGAAAGCGGCGCGTAACCGACTTCCGGTCCAGGTGGTGCTACTGCAGCAACAGGCTCTATGTAGCAGACGACGAAGCGCCAGTGAACGTCGCGCATGCTGCTATTATCCGCGCAAATATTGAATTGCTTGAAAACGCAATGACGAGAACGACTAGCTTTTCTCTTGAGGTAGTCGTGAAGGTTTAATACATTAGCAACAATGTTTGGAAGCGCCTTAGATGGTGTTCTATGTTGCGCGAACTATAGGAGGCACCCAGTGCTTGACGAGCGCTGCAGCTCTCAAGTTCAGCGTGTCGCTCGTTGTTTGAGTCCCCTTTTCAATGACAGAGCGAGCAGCTTTGACATTTTTTTTCAACAAACGGGGGAGACTCCAAAGGTTCTGGTAGGTCCTGTGAAAATGCGTAACGACAGAATTTTCGTCGGAGCCGCGTGAGAAGTTTTGCAGCGAGTTCTGCTCACATCCATCGCATTACCCATTATAGCTTGTGTTAAGTGCCCAAGAAGCGTCAAGAAGTCTAGGAAAGCTCGCTTATCATTGTTTATGCAGATAGACTATGCGGCACAGCGCATTCGCAGAAATCAACCCTCGCAAGCGCATGTTTAAGATATGCAGGTGTCACGACACACTTCGATAGCGATCAAACCTAGTCGGGACCGGATTTTTTCGCTGGCTCAGCAGCGCAAGTTGTGGAAAAGAGCCAATTGAGCTCGACAGCTTACGTTCAGAGCGATAGCGCACACGATAGAAAATGGCGTCACCATCTACATTTGGGCCCTCAGCCCGACAGTATGATTCCATCTTAAGGGCCATATCTGGTATGCAATTTTAATCCTACACAAACATGAATAATAATATTCCCCCCTATTTTAGACATTTCCTAATGCCTCCTTAAACTAACTAAACTATACTAAAAAGCTTATTAAAGTGCATGTTTAACGTTTTTAAATGACCCATGTTTGTTCCTCTTTACTAGCGTGCTTTCACGCATTGAGAAGTTTGCTCTTGGTTATGGCCTACACATTTTTGTTCGTTTGCAGTTATTCACATGTATTTTGACATTAAATGTGAATAAATAGTGGGATTCACAGGCTTTTTTAATTCAATGCACCAGAACTAACTTCAGGCTATAATGAATCTATGAATGTCACAATGTGGTATAATTACACAGGACAGCAGTTTTAATAGGAAAAGGCCACAAAACTGCCGTTTTCATCAGAGCTGTCAATGCTGCGCCAACTCGCAGACGGCAAGCGAACACTTTCTAGATCACTCAAACTGGGCGCACCGTTTGCCGAAGTGATGTCAGAGTCATCCGCACAGTTTTCAGGCTCGCGGGGTGATTTGATACGCTTCGAACATTTCTCTTCGACCGTCTTCCCTCGATCTGGAATCTTTCTTTTCTTTGTTGACGGCTTCGAAAGATACGACGGGAGGTTAGGAAAAACTTTAGGGACACTTCCGTGCACAAGACTCCACTTACCGCGAGCGATTTCGACTGTTTTCCCGTCGACAACATGACTGTACGTTTTCAAGATGTCCCCATCATGGAAGTGAAGATCACACACTCGCGATTTGTCCGACAGCCTTTTGTCAAGACGTGGAATAGCTCGATCCCACGCTGCACGGAGAGCCGCATCACGTGGAGCCCAGAAGAAGTGTCTCGGGGAATTGTTAGTCCTATAGCTGCTTGTGCAACCAGGCACACAACAAGTCGGCATTACAGAGGAACAAACATTCACGCTACATGGGACACAACAGCACGCAAAACCTCTTCAGTCAGCGCACTATAACACGCGGACACAGCGCAACCGCAGCCACACACACACTCGATCCGGCGCACGTTGCTGGACTGGCTGAAGCCTGTTGCGACAGCAGCGCCACTTCCAGCCACCGCTTGCGGCGGCGCCGCGCAACACCGCCGAGTTTTCAAACTGAACCAGGTTCTATAAACGTTGCTTCTACGTCACTGCCCAACTTGGCTCTCAGAAACCGAAACCGAAAGTTGTCCGCATAAATAAGGCGATATTAAATTATTTAGCGAGAATACGTGAATCTTGGTGGGTGTATCATGCTTCCTAGAGCTATAAGAAACACTTATAAAAAGGGGTGGTGCCACTAATTTGGTGGCATCACCCCTTTAACGTGTCCTTTTAAAGAGAGGCATACATCCCACGCCTCTCCTAAAGGGAGTCAACATGCCTCTCTAAAGAGAGTTATACGTGGGAGAGTCACATATGTATAGCAAAGAAGAGTAAAAAAAAACAGACCTTTTTTTTTTTTTTCTTAGAGTTTACAGACCCGTCCGCGTGAAGTTAGAAAACGACAACGAGAACCAAATCAAGTTCGGAATCCATAACCATGGTAACTAGTGCATGAAAAAAACCGAAAGCGCGTGACAGGAGAGATTGCGCATTTTGGAGACTCGGTTTCTGAGCGATACAATGTCGTGATCTATAAGGAGCGATTGTAGACGCGACGATATCACTTAATGTCTTTCTATACGTGGCATAAGGCTTCGTGTTGGGGATAAGTGAATCGTGCACGTCAGATATGATAGGTAACTTGCCAACTTCAACCAGTCGTCATCTTCAACCTACGGCTGTTCCGCGTAGTGTAAGCTACTCATTGGCAACACGAGTGAAAGACCCCGTATATGAACCGCATAAGCAAGCAGCTACACAAAAGGTAAACTAGTAGAACGCAAACACTGTTGCTGCGCGTGTAGTTCATTGCCGACGTGACAGATTAGTGTCACTCGGACGGCTTTGTGAATGAAAAGAGTCATCGAGTAAAACTCGATGGCCATTCATCATCGAAACCTCTGGCTTCGTACCCTACAGCATCACATTCCACGGAGCTCTCTGTCTCGAGCAGCGTTGTGCACTCCGAACCCAATTTAGTTGTCCTTTTCCAAAGCCTACTGCCACTTTCAAAAGGTGAGATGAAGGTCAGTGGGTGCAAGTCCTTGAACACGCCATGACGTTTCCTCCCAACGCGCCGACAGTAGACACTTCCGAACAGCCAGAAACGCAAGACGGGTGACGCTGCGGCTCGCTATAGGACGCGCTTCGTGGTTTAAAACCAGAAAGCTAGCCCACGCTTTTCGTTTCCACCCGCACCCTTGCACTCAAACTCTATTATGACGGCTCCCCTTTTCTTGTTAAAGGGCTCCGTCCAACTCCGCTAACAACTCGCCCCGGGCAAAGGCAACAATGGCGCTTTGTATACGAGAATCGCTGTGTTCTCTACCCTTGGGCAGAGGTGCCGTCTGACATGAGTGAACATGCCCGGACCTGCAGCTTCCCGCCATACTGTTAGCCCATCTTCGTAACGACCGAGGGATACGTGCACGACTGCTCGCAAGGAGACGGAAAAGGTTAAGCTATTTCGGGGCCTCTGGTGGTTGTGCAGACAGGAGGCGAGGGACATGTCCCTTTTCTAGAAGCATCTTCTGCTACGAACTTATAGCCACGTTTTACTGTCGCTTACTGACAAAATTAACTGATGGAGATATGTATATTTTTACCATCGGTGTTACTCCCCTTTTAAGTGTTTTTGGTGATTATTTTAATATACAGAATATGATAGGACAAGAAAAATTAACATTAGTAAAGCTGAGGGTGACAAAATTAAAAGCAGTCAAGTAAAAATTGGGGGACCCTTAATCTTCGCCTGTAAGAGTTGAACGCGATAGCGATATCCAGTCCCCAGTGCCTACTTCAATCACTTAGTGCATACTTGCTATGCACCCACTACGTGGTGTTAAGGGAATACGCGCAGTCAGGTGTGTGCCGTTTGTAATGGGTGGCCGGCTTTAAACTACGAAATCGTTATGATAGTCGCATATTATGACGCCCGATGGCAATGTACGCTTGTACCACGCAATATTCCTGGGATATTACATGTTATATTGCGACGTATATAAATGACGCTTGCGTTTGCGAAGTATGAAAGTTATTTTCACTGCATTTCCAAGCAGAGGAAGTTATTTTCACAGTGCTTCCAAGCAGATACTATTTTAATACGCATTCTAATTAATACCATGATGAAAAAAAAAAAAGAGGCGTGGCTGTGTGGTAGAACACCTGCTTGCCACGCAGACGGCCCGGGTTCGATTCTCACTCGGACCCGGAAATTTTTATTATTTATTTTATTTGCATCTTTCTCGATTTTTCGATCACGGACAAGATGATGATTTTTCGCTCACAACCAACGACGCCGACGCCGGCACCGACGCCGGAATTTCTGCGAAACGAGCTCTTTAACGCTATCGCGTTAAAACTGGTGCTGACGCTTGTCAATGTTGAGCTCGCGCGCCTTCTTACGGGTAGTAACAACAAAATAATTGCTGCGGTTTTACGCGCCAAAACCTAGATATGGAGTGCTCTGGAGATTTAAACAGCCTGAGGTTGTTTAAAAGGCCCCCTAAGCAACCTCTGAAAATATGAAGAACGAGCTCGTTATTCTCTCCAGACGACTCCCGTATTTGCGATACAATTTCTGACGCCAGCTGTTTGTTCAAGTGACGTCAGAATAAAGAAATAAGCACTCTATTGGTCTATACACGAGAGATATCTGCTGTGAATTGTCGCCTGCCCTGTTTCGCCATGCTGTCACATGCCCGTTCTGCCTTGTCTCGCATGACTATCGTGCGCGATAAACTTATTTCACTTCGTTTTCGACGTTTGCGACTGCGCAAGCGGAGATAGCAGCGTATAGTCGAAAAGCCCGTGTATTTTCCTTTGTATCATTGTCTGTTAGTTCTCATTTATACTGTGTCTAAAAAACAAACACGAGCCCTTCGATTTCCCCTTTCCCTCATGATCTCTTGCATCACTCGTGTTGTTGCCGATGGTCACTTATCGGGTTTGATGAGGCACCTAAGGCTTCGGCCTCAATGCACCAATAAGTGGCGTATCGTATACACTAGCTATTATACACTGAACGTGTATAGCGATAGTTCGACGCCGGTGACGTGGCCCCGTCCAGACAGAAGCTGCTCCCGCTGTACGGAGTGACAGGTGACAGCGACGCCAACGCGAAACGGAGAGGCGTGCGTTGAATGCCCCTTGCATTCCTGTCCAACGGTAGCTGTAGAGCCGGGAAATGGTGAAAACACGAAACAAAACCACTCAACTGAGAGCGTTTTGTGCTGCTCTGTTCTGGGACAGAGTTTTCAGAACTTATTTCGTAAGTGTTCACTAACCACTAGTCGGTGGGCACCTCTTAGTCTAGAATATTCTCGTTCGAGTTTTCCTTTTTTGACTTTTTTGTTTGCTTTTTGTAAATTCGAAAAATTGTTCGGCGAACGCATGTGCCCATTGAGACGGGGTCGGTCAGAGCGGAACATGATGCGTGCGTCTCCCTTGCTGAGTGGACACGCTGGGCACAGCGACGCTACGCAAGCAAAGCGTGAGCGCTGTATAGAATCCGACGCGACCGGTAGGTAGCCTAGATAACCGGCCGTTTTAGGGTGATGTCAGCCTTTGACCCACTACATGCCGCCAACGCACCGCCGCCCGCCAAAACACAATGTTGCCAGACAGCGGCGCCGCGCTATCGTGCCATCTTGGTGCCCGCACTGCGTCTACGCCCGGTTCCGTTTAATCATCGACAATGCGGCGCCGAACGTAGCGGTAGCGTGCTAAACGCTGCCGGTGAAGCCTGAGAATGCCTCGATTCTGCGTACCGCTGTGCACTAACCACAACAGAAAGGGCTTGCGAATGTTCCGCTTCCAGCGAGCCCGGGCCGACGGCTACTCTGGCTCGCTCAAATAAATCGAGACGGCTGGGAGCCCACCAGTGCGTCTCGCATTTGCTCTGTGAGTACTGCGGATTTCGTTCACGGTTTGTTGCTGCGGGACATGTTATATGTGTTTCACGGTGTTCTCGAATGCATAGATAACCGAAGTTGTCGTTGCTGCGTCCACGCATTGCGAGTAGGCAGCCTACATACGGGACGCGTCCGCGCGTGCACGCGGAGACGCGCTCGCTGGTCGTGAGCTGTTGCCTCCCTTGCGTGAGCTCGCGTCAGCGTCGCTCAGCGTTACGTCGCAAGAGCTCAGGGGAGCGGCGGTTGGGACCAAAATGGCGGCGCACAGAAAACTATGCTAGATTTGGTGGAAGCTGGCAACAGCGTGCCCCATTACCCGCTGGTTTTGGCTGAGTTTCTTGAAGGCACTTTTTGAAGATGTCTCCACCCTAAAACGGCCGGTCATGTAGGCTCCCTAGCGACCGGCGTCTGTTGGCGCGCCCTGACGGACGGACGGACGGATGGACGTGAGCATAAGACATTAAAGGCTTTCGCCTTAAAAGACTACTTCTTTAGCCGCGCAGGCAATCGGCTGACACTCTTCGGTTGTCTTGGAGGGGGGGGGGGGGGGGGGCTTTACAGGCTTCTTAAGTTTATTCTACTACAGGCAATCACGCCGAAACGCGAGCGTCTGTCACATCCGCGTAGTCGCGCGCTTCAACACGTATCATGTGATTCCTGAAAAAAGAATATTATTCGACGTATAATAGTTAACGTTCCCGACGTAAAAATGTTAGAGTGCTTAAAACCAGACCCACCGACAGGTTTCCGCAATGTGAACGTGAAAAGTACAGCTGCTTTGCCAAGGAAACTGCCTGATTCATTGAACTCAAACAGCAAACATTCAGGCCCGACGGGAGACCTTATGGCCGAGTGAGACATTTACGTTACGTAGCAGCACGATAACACAGCGCGCACTTTACACTCGAAAGCATGCAATGTGCAGCGTCATTAATTGATTACCGCTTCCATGCATGGTGTCTGGAGAAAACGCCGCAGGTGAAAGCAAAAGACCTGCGCACGTCTAAAGCTAAGTTCTGTCGTAGTATATGCCTTTCATTCACGGACTAATAAGACTAGAAATTAGAAAGTAGAATAAGTTTCTCAAGTGTTAATTCGAGAATATTATCTCGGACCTCTAGTTATGTGGTTACAAAAGATGGGTTGGACCTGAACTTAAGTGAGCGAGCCGCCATTTTTCTGTCATTACGCGGTTATGAAGGCATAGGCGGGCGCACGAAGGGGGCAGGGGGGGGGGGGGGGGGGCGCCCCTCACCTAAGGGGGGGCGGGGTGAATAGGCAGACTGCGCCCCCTTTAGCTGAATAGGAAGGGGGGAGCGAAGTCTGCCCCATGCCTTAATAGGGAGAGGGGTGCTACGAAGAACCTTCGCCTCCCCCCCCCCCCCCCCCCGAAGGGGGGAACCCTGGGCACGCCTATCGATGACGGTACAACTTAAAAAAAAAAATTACGCGCTTGGCTACCCTCTAGCTTGTTCGCATTACAATTGATCATGGGTCACATGACTCCACAAGCACAACACGAGAGCTAAAGGAATGAGGAAAGTTCGATGACACCCGCGTATGTACTCATTTTCTTTATTTATTTATTTATTTATTTATTTATTTACGAATACTTCACGGGCACCACACAGCAGTATTAAGTATGTGAGAGGGCATATGCAATATGCAAATTTTTAGAAAGAACACAAAACAAACATAAGGATTTAGAAATGAGGTATTATACTTTGGCAAAATGTGAGAGCTAACAAAGATGACAAACGAAGGCGCAAATACCGAATGCCGCCATGACAGGACGAAGACGCAACGCAACGGTGACAAATCGCGGCCAGCTTTTATCAATAACCACCCCGAAAGCGCTGTTTAGTATTGTAATTAAGTGCACTAATGACAATATACACTGCAAATATAAATTTATGGGCTTGATAAAATGATTCGCTCGAGTGGGAGTCACGAAAACATGTTGTAGCCCGTGATTTTTAAGATTCGCTGCACCATAGCACCTTCACACAGAAGCCAGTAAACAATGTATATAATTATACCTTTAGAATAAGCAGGCAGCGAAATGTTCGACATCGTAGCCTGGTAATTGCAGGACGACTACTGCAAAATCAAATAAACATGTACATAAGAAGCTTCTCTTACTTCATGTCCAACGACGGATGGTCCAGTGTCGTTTTGACTAGGGCCAATGACCTCTCAACGAGAAACGGTGACGGGCCTGCTGTAACTCGACACAATCGCAAAGAGTCACTCCGATAGACAACTAGTCTGCGCAGCAGCCTGAGCACAACAAACAAACATCGTTGTTCAATGCGGCGCGTTGAGGCGAGGAGGAAGGCGGGGGCGGCGGGCTGTTCTGGTGCAAGCTGGGACACGCCGAAAGTCTTCGTGGAACAGGCGACGAAAAAAAAAAAAAGTTGAGAGGCAGTGGTGGTATGCAAGTGATGGCGCGTCGCTCTGATTGGATGAAGATCTACTCCCCCAACATGATAGGGAGTTAGCTGTTTGTTCCGAGTTAACACTTGGTTTTTGAAGCCCATACCGGCACGCAGGCGACAAGATTGAAGGGCCGACGTGTATGCTTCTGACTCGGATTTAGTAGAGCTAGATTTTGAAGTCTGTGTCACTGTGTCGAAAAGCTGTGAGCAACTCACCAGTGAAGTTATCGAGGCTGATAAGATACAGCAGCTGAGATAGTGTTGCATCAGCATGTCGTCGATTGCCCTTAAAAAAAATAGTAATAAGGCAGCTTTTCACTAGTGCCGCCAAGCCTGAAGGGACAGCGTAGATGGGCGACCTTCCTTGTTTCTCTTTATTTATTCCTGCCTTCCTGTTTCTCTTTTTCTGTCACTCTCTTGTCTCTGTTTGTTTCTATTTATTTCTTCCTCCGTCTTCTTATTTCTCACTCTTTCTATGTCTTATCACTTTCTTCCCTTTCTTCCTCTCTCTGTCTCTTTCTTGCTTCATATTTCGTTTGTTTTCTTTCTCTCTCTCCCTCTGCCTCTCTGTACTCGTTCTCTTGCCCATCCGAGTAATAATAATAATATCTGGGGTTTAACGTCCCAAAACCACGATATGATTATGAGAGACGCCGTAGTGGAGGACTCCGGAAATTTCGACCATCTGGTGTTCTTTAACGTGCACTGACATCGCACAGTACACGGGCCTCTACCATTTCGCCTCCATCGAAATGCGACCGCCGCGGCCGGGATCGAACCCGCGACCTTCGGGTCAGCAGCCGAGCACCCTAACCGCTATACCACCGCGGCGGACGCCCATCCGAGTAATTGCATCCACGCCGAACAAATCGGTGCAGCGGGAGAGCGCAACCGGGCGCACATGTTCGGGTAGCGAAGAAGATGAAGAGAACGAAGAGAGCGCGCGCCGGTCGAGTTCTTGCGTTGCACGCGTTAGAAATGTAGACGCCATTCATTATTATGATAGTTTTTGTTCAGTGGCGTAGCCGGGGGGAGGGGGGGGTTCACCCCCCCGCCCCCCCGGAAATTTCCAATTTTGCTTGCGTATATATGCACGCACACATACAAACGCACGCACTAACATACATAAAGTATGATTGAACCCCCCCCCCCCCCCCCCCCAAAAAAAAAAAATTCTGGCTACGCCACTGGTTTTTGTTAACGCTCCCCAGCCAAACCAAAACAGCCCTGCTGTTAAAAAACGAAATTGAGTATCTGACTGTAATGTGATAAGGTTAGCTCCAGAATAAACACAACTGGAGTCGCGCTGCCAATCTTATCAGAACAGTCTATAACAAAGGGAAAGTAGACAACCACCTGTTTGTAGCCCGAAGCCACAAGGAAATCCGTACGGGTTTCTCGGAAAGAAAAGCTTCTTAGTTGCCGAAAAATTCGTCCGGGTCCGGGGTTCTGCGGGATTCCAAATGAGTTCTGCGGAATTCCGCAGAACTCATTGGCATTACAGTCTAAACGATCGTCATGGTCCCCAAACACTGCGGCGCGGCCTGCGCCGACTGGGGGGTAACATTTTTTTGTGAGGGAAGCCGGGTGACATGAAGATAAAGAAACAAGCGTGCGTGCCAGTGTAACCATAAGCAAAATTTACAAGAGATGTGAAAAGCCGGGCAGCAATTATAGTGAATGTGTAAAACGCGATATACGGCGTAATAGAAACTGATATTACACCGTAAAGGGTTGCATTTCTCTCGAGGTGAACTCGAGAGTAATGCAACCGCTTTTCTTCAAAGGTACATTTCAACTAACACTCAATACAATTTCAGGCTCGATCAGTTTAGAGTTCCCTTTTGTAGGACAGTATACGGTACAAAACAGCTTGTATACTTAATCCCATCCTTTATAAATGCACATCCCAGTATCAGCATTGCGCAAAACTGGAAGTCTTTCAGTTGCTTTAAAAATGCCATGAAGATGTACTTGCTTTCTGTTAGTGACTGAATTCATTGCTAGGTCTCTTGTGTTGGACGTATCGTTTGGGTTCAGTGCTGTATGCATAATTATTTTTTTAGTTTGTCACATTATCAGTGCCACATTGTGCTTGCAAACATTTGTTTTTGTTATTACAAATTTTATTAGCGTATCCTATATTGTTATTTCTTAGAAATTGCGTTGTTAGTCTTTTCTGTCATTTACATGCAACAAATTTATGTTTGTTACTCTTTGGCACAAACTTTATGTATGACCTTGTGTTCTATGCTGCCTCACTGTTGGAGCAATGTATGGGTGACAAGGCCTTAGTCAGACAGACAATGTTCTGCCTTTAGCCTTGCCATCCAAGACTCACTCTGTGTCTGAAATAGATCAATCACTCAATCAACTCTAACAAAGATTTCAGCGTTCTCTGTGCTGATTCAGTGTGGGCTAAAAGAAGAACTCAGTCGAGACACAGGATACAGTTTACGCCGCACATCAATAGTAATAAAAAAACCTATATAGGACAAATTAAGGCATGCAAGCCATCGACTATGAAACTATGTGTTTGAAACTATATGTATGCTACCGTTATTGAAGTAGCCAGAAATTGTGAAACAATTCGTGAATTGAAGCATTTAATAATGAACACACTTCTTGCTTCGGACTGCGATGTGTTGCACAAATGTTAATGTAAGTGTGACTTCAATAATAATATGGATGTTTGCTGACTGCAATGTACGTTACTAAGTGTTACTGTTACTAAGTGTCACTGTTTAATGTTACTGTAAGAGTTCTAGCCTTGAGGAAGACAGACCGTTTGTCGAAACGTCGGCTCGGGCACACACACCCTGTTTACGGATTTTTTTCATTGTAAGTGTCACTATAGTTACTTCATCAGTGATTATGTTCTTGTTGTTCTTGCTGGACTTGTGATTACGTTTTTCTTGGGATTGTCATTACTGTCATTATGTTATTAGTGTAATTAGGGATTATGTCATCATTTATTGATTATGTTCAAAGTTAATTTGTAACTCTCAAAGCCGTTGTTTCGGCTGGCCCAGTGAGGTAAGGCCTAGTCAGGAGGTTTATGTCCACCTTTTGCCCTATCTCGCGGGCAAAGCTTGTATGTGTTATGTCCAAATAAATAAAGTAATAAAGTGACACAAATGTCAATGGGACTTCAACCTCCATTCGACAAGTCACCATGCCAGACACTCAACGCTCGTTCGGTCGTTTGGAAGGGGTTGAAATCGAGCAAAGCTATCATGTAGATCTGGCCCGAGACGATGTGTTTCGGTCACGTGTGTGGCCGAGGACGCACACCGTCATCCCTCCGGCTAGTGGGTCCCAACCTGGAGAACACACACGCCAACGGGTGCGGAATCACATACCCGCTAGTCACCTGATTCTCAGGAATTCACATCCCCCCACGTCTTCCTTATGTCACTAGTTCAGAAATCTGGCTGTTTGTTTATTGGTCATAACGCCATATGTACCTGCGTGATCGCTTTCAAAACCACATATCAAGTTACATATCCAGAGATATTCGTATGATTACTTACTATTGCTGTACTTACTAAGAGAAGCGTAGTACCAATACAATCAAGAAAATATATTCACAGTACACATACAATTTCACTTAAATTGTCTATATTGTATTAACGCGATAGCGCTAAAGAGCTCGTTTAGCAGAAATTCCGCTGTTGGCGTCGGTATCGTCGGTTGTGAGGGAAAAACAAGCGTTGTCCGTGAGAGAAAGATCGAGAAAGATTCAAATCAAATAAATAATAAAAATATTCAGATTGGAGTGAGAACCGAACCCAGGCCGTCCGCGTGGCAAGCAGGTGTTCACCCACAGAGCCACGCCAAAACTTATTTGAAAAAAAAAAAACACTGTATGAATGTTGTGTATAAGGAGGAGTCTCTTTAACGCATGTAATATTGCGTGGCAGAAGCTAACTTTTTAAGTGCGGAGCACCTTAGGGGGCCTGCTGTCGTATGCTGTCGTATGCTGTAATCAGACGCTGTCGTCGTCGCTTGGCGTAACGTAGGCAAAGCCACATATAGCACAACCATCTGTAGCGCACGCTCGCGCCAGAGAGAAGTCTTCTCCCTCTTGTTCTTCGAGCGCCTTGATGATGATAGTGAGTGCGGAGCACTTTAAAGAAAACCGCATATAAAAAGGGAAAAAAAGAAGCAAGCGAGAAATAGCAAGAGAGAGAAAGAAAGCGAAAAAAAATAGAAAGAAGAACAGAAACAGAGGAGGAAAGAAAGACAACACTGTAGAGAAAGAAAGGAGGCTTCCCAGCTCCTCACTTCCTTCAAGCTTGGCACCACTAGTGCGAATATGCCTTAATTTTTTCTTTTATTTTCTTTTAGGCATTCATGACTGAGAATGTTGCGCCGCCTGTAGAACGTCATCAACAACTCGCACCTCTCAAAACGTCCTCAGCAGCTGTGAATCAGGGCTGGGCAGTATCGCGATACAAGAGTATCGCGATAGTACTTCAGAGATACTTTTGAGTATCTGTATTTCTGTATCGAGATATTTTGAAAAATGTATTTGTATCTCTGTAGTAAAATACCTTTACGATGTATCAGTTGTATCGCGATACTATGCAGGGCACAGGTATCTCGTTACATTTTTATTTTGTGAGAAATGAGTCTACGCGTGTTTTCTGTGCTTCCAAGTGGAGGATGAAGGGTTTTTTTATTTATTATTTTTTTTTACGTGCCAAGACAACAAAAGTCGGCGACATAGGAAGGGCCGCGATGGTTCCTCAAGCACAGAATGGCCCATGTGGTAAAGCGCGTGACGCCGCTGACGGCAGAATCGCGAAGGCAGTGTTGTCGCCCTCTGAAAATCGCTGTCGCTCAAGGCCAGTGCAGCATGGCTCATTTTTTAAGGTGAATACCATTAGTTCATGGCAAGCCATTAAACTAGGCGGCATGCCATATTTTAATTACGATTGATACCTGCAAATATGTAATTATTACCCGTAATGTACTTTGTAAGTGCGCCCCTTTGTTATGTCTTAATGACGCTAAGCGTACTGTAATAAAAAAGAACTGCGAGGTTCAATGCTCTGCAACCTTGTTTAGAACATTATGTTGCACTAATTAATGTCTTTGCGGAATATCATGATCCCCGGGAAAAAAAAAAAGGTATCCCTGTATCCGTATTGCTACATCTGTATTCGGGAATACTTTTTGCAACTTTTTGCAAAAGTATCTCCGCGATATGCCGTTACGTCAACTAGAAATGTATTTCAGAATCTGCATTTTAGGCTTCCAGCCTACGTATTTCGATATCTGTATTCAGGAATACGTTCCCAAGTATCTCTGCCCAGCCCTGCTGTCAATGAAGATGTCGCGCTTTCTCAAATCGGACGAGAATCGGCGCATTCAGCAGGGTATGGCCGATCACAGCAACTGCCTCTCGCTAACTAGCCTCAATTAACAAAGCCTAAAGATATTCTCGCGCACCAGCAGGGCACACGGCAAACATATGGCGCTCCTCACAAATTCTTAGATAGCGAGGATGCCGGAGATCTTCGGAAGCTCCAAGGGAACGTATATACAAATCTATCGAGACTGCATAAAACCTATCCAACGCTGGGCTAGGACATCTCTCCGTGGTGTGGCGGCAGGCCAGCGCTCTTCCACATCTTATGGGGGGTGTGAACACAGATCAGCAGGTTTAGATAACTTTCTAAACCATGGAATAGACTTCAGAAAGGGGCAGTGGGAAGCTTTAGCAGAACAGACTGTTGGGCCAGTCCTTTGGTTGCTGTTTTTTCTGTGTGGTCGTCGATATTTAGCGCTTATTCTTTTACGGACAGAGGGAGGCTCATCTCGTCATCTCGGGCCCGGAAGCGCCATTCGCGATCCTAAATCAGGTTCGCCGGTCGGCGAAAGCCAGTGGAGTCCTGGACCTAAAGAGGGCACCACCCAGTTAGCTCCTAATTCCTCTTTATGCCTTCCCTGAAATAAAGTTTCCTCTTCTTCCTCTCAAAGTGGTTGGACAGCCCTCGTTCAACTGCAACGTTCTGGTTTTTAATGTATTTCCTTGAATGTTGAGAAGTCGTCTAATCCTGTGCGAATTCTATTGGCTGCAATCAGCATTATTCAACGAATCCGTAAACCGCATGGTTTAATTTATGTTAAGCGCACGTCATTACAGCGCCAAGATTAGCAGCGTAATAAAACTGTTAGTTGCGTTGAGGTCTTTGATTTCTGGTGATAATCCATAGGCAGCAACCGTTATTGTACAAGCACTAGACCATTGAAAATTTGTTCATTGTGAACTTTTTGTTTGTTTTTATCCGTTCCCTTCTGTAACGCTTTTTCCCTAGACGCAAGATAATTAATTAATTAATTAATAATTATGTACAGTTTATGCGTGACTCGAAATCCAAGCAAAAGGGAAAACATTTGCCCTATACAATGAAGACTTTAGTCGTAATATAGCTTCCGTTCTATTTGGCTACACGTTTGGCAATAAAGTTAAATGGCATGGCTACTTTTAGCTACTTTCAGCTTGAGTTCTGATTCCTTTTCAAGTCTACGCAGCTGCAACCTTGCCACAACCCCCCCCCCCCCCCCCCCCGTCGCGTGGTTTTGCACGTGGGCTTTCACATTTCGTCTCCACAGAAATACAACCTCCGCAGCCGGAATCGAACCCACGCGACATCAATATCAGCGGTGCGACGCCGTATAACAGCAGAACAACCACTTCATAGGGCAAAACGCTTTCACATGCTCGTACTGCCATTCTAACATCTCTCACTCTAAGAAAAATAAGAGTCAGAAGAGGATTACAAAGCCATGATTCTCTTCGGGTATTCACTTGACCCCTTTTGGATGGTAGACGCAGAGAAAGAGAGTTGGCAGTTCGAGAGGAGCAGGGCTGGGCAGTATCGAAGATACATGTATCTTAGATACTATCTTAGATACTCTTTGGGTATCTTGTATCTGTATCGCGATACGTCTCGCAAAACGAGTATCTGTATCTGTATTTCCGATACATTGAATAATGTATCGTATATCTTAAGATACAAGATACTACTATAGAAACGCCACCCTGCGAAACAACAAACATCAGCTGAACTCTGCTTCTCAAGCTGATACTGCTGCCACTAAGCCACCTCAATAAAGCTAACGACAGTGATATTCCTTTGTATTTTTGCCAGAGTGCTCCAGTGAGCATAAGAAAAAAGGTCTATACGCGTCTCTACTGGTGGAGCAAAGTCACGTGATGGAGCTCGAGCCATCTCGACAAAAACAAGCGCGCGAACGTCTACGTGCAGCCGACCTTTTGTTTCTCCATATTTTCTTTCTTTTTAGCTATGTCGGTGCCATGAACGTTGTTTGTAGCCACGGTACTGTGCTGCGTACTACAATGCGCGCGGGGTCTTTCGCTCAAATTAGGATGCGGCTAGTGTCGTTATCGAAGTTTGTCTTGCGTGGTGCTTCGTTGCAAAGCCTTAAAAATGCAAGAATGTCGTTGCTTTGCGTCTCGCTGCTTTCACACAGATTTGACAGATCTCGTCGATGTAAGCTTGACTTGCACACTATGAGATTGACTGCACACTATGAGAGTATATGCCAATTAGATTCTAACAACCGTCTCTCCACCGCTGTTGATGCTATATGCTATAGAACAAGCATTTACGTAACAGATGATATTTTGGCGTACTGTATCTTTGTTCCTCGTGCTAAATTATGCAAGACCTTTTTTTAATGATAGCTTGATTGTTAGCACAAGCGCACTCTTTGCTGTCCTCCGCTTGCATTCCACACATTACCTAGGCCTCTGTGGAGTTTTTTTCCCGTTTGTTAACTGTAATAAATCTTTTGTAACCTCCTTCTCTATTCTTTCTCTTATTTATTATTATTTTTAATTGTCTGCGTCATTGCTACTATTTAAATATCTACATTCCATGTGAGTTTACTGTTCAGTCGATGTTCGGGCCAAGGTAAAATAATCTGAGCATGCCTAGTGCTTCCAGGAACAAAAAATTCTGCTTACGATTGAATAAAACAGCGAAATTGAGTTGACATTATAGCAATGGAAATTATAACGAAAAATCTTAAAGACGTTAGGAAGGGGATTTGAGAAACATAATATCAAGTACTACGCTTTTCTCATCAGCGTCCCCATGAGCCCTTTAGTGCTATTTTCCGTGGGCACTGAGTTTTCTATAGTCTGACTTTAACGCCTAAGTTGACGATACATCATGCTTTATTTTCATAGCTTTTATGGTGCCGCCTGTATCGTGTTTATAAAGGGTGTCACGTAACTGGAACCAAATATATACATAGAAGTGCTTAACCTCAACTGAATAAAGCCATAGGGACTATGATAAAACCAACGATGGGGTTTACTGCCATGTGGCTCTCATTATGGTATTTTTATATTGCGCTTAATTTCTGAACTACGATGAGAGATCTAACATTTCTGATATTCATTTTGGGGCCAAATGTGTTTCTTTGTGGTTTAGAGGGCATTCTAAAACGACAGATCTGACTTTTTGTGGAAAGGTACACGCTACGCAGTGATTTTTCCGGCAGTTAAAGAAAGCCGGAGAAATATGACCACGTTACTGCGCTCGTACGCTATTGTGCTGCGTGCTTCGAGCGGACCGCGGCGAAGTGAGTGGCCGTGGCTTAGGCATCGGCTCCACAGCGCGTCACCATTTCTGACCGCCACACACGGCAAATAAACACCATCGTCCCTGACAAGCGACAGGCTGACGGTCCACGCGCCAGTTGTTGCGCTCGATGCGTGTTTAAGAGCGAGCGCTGCAGTACGATACCGCATGAGCTCAGTCACGTGGTTTTATTTGATATTTCACGTGCTTTCTTTAAAAGCCGGAAAATGTTCACCATGCATCGTGCACGCCGCAAAAAACAACTCCATCGATCGTTTTTAAATGCGTTCTACGATGTGACGAAGCGCACTCTGCCCTAAAGTGAAAATTACACCATCTCCCGCTAAAGGGAACCATGTGTAGATGTGAAGCAGCGGGCGCTAACGCTTACACTGGCGGCGGCGTTGACGCTGGCGCTCATCGCAGCGTTGCGCAGGAGAGAAAACTGGGGAGGCGCAAAGCACGCAGTGATGGAGCGGTGTTTCCTACTAGAACATGCCAATCGCTGCTAATGGGCAATGAGAGACAGAAGACTCCGACTGGACACAGAGACCCGCAGTCCGCTTTTAGTTAACGCGCACGCTGCGAATTTTTATTGTTCAACAATGCACAGGAGAAATCTCCCACCAGCACCACCTTGCAGGTCAAGAGAGAGAGAGAGATGAAGAGGAAGGCTGGGAGGTTAACCAGATACTAGCATCCGGTTTGCTACCCAGCACAGGGGAGGGGAAATAGGGGCAAGAAAGAAGGTGTAGAGAGAGAGAGAAGAAAAAGAATGAAAGGAAAAAAAATGCACGCACACGCAGGATAAAAAAGGACGCGCACAGGAAGGGCGTTCTGGCTAAAGTCGTTCAGAAAGGCCGGTCGATCGCAAAAATCGCAGCAGCGCTTTCAGGGCCGTCTTCTGTGACGTCGTATCCTGTCGATGGCTTAAAATCCTTTCTTCCGACAAAGGTAGGTCATCTAACTTGTTGAGCGCCTGTGACTACTGTGGCAATGAGGAGACAATAGGACATATCTTTTGCGATTGCCTACAGTATAGGGCACAGCGAATATGCCTTTGCAACGCGCTTGCAGGTAAAGATCCATTGCCATGTATACGGGGTGGCCAGTGAACGGTTGTGCAGCGCGAGCAGTGGGTTTTTAAATGCGAAGCATTTCTTAGCGAACTTCGACGACTTTGAGCGTATCTATCTATCTATCTATCTATCTAGCCGCCTACGACTTTGTGCTCTCGTGGCCGTATCATTAATGGGATTTATACCAAATTTGTTATGGCATAACATGACTGTATGACGAACATAAATGGCTGGTCATATCATGAAAATCATGACTAATTTGTCATGAAAAGTATGACTTACATGCCACGCTCATGGCGCGCTCGCGGCCGTTTCGTTAGCTTGATATACATCAAATTTGGGATTGAGTGACGTGACTGTATGACGAACATAAATGACAAGTGGTAATATGCAAATAATGACGTGCATGTCATGTACAACATGATTTACATGCCATGCTCATGGCGCGCTGACGGCCGTTTCGCTAGCTTGATATACACCAAATTTGGTATTTCGTGACGTGACTTTATGAAGAACATAAATGCCCAGTGGTAATATGAAAATCATGACATGTCATGTGCAACATGACTTGCATGCCACGCTCATGACGCTCTCGTGGCCGTTTCGCTAGCTTGATATACACCAAGTTTGGTATTGAGGGACGTGACTGTACGACGAGCATAAATGACAGGTGGTAATTTGAAAATCGTGACCTGCATGTCATATACAACATGATTTACATGCCACGCTCATGGCGCGCTGACGGCCGTTTCGCTAGCTTGATATACACCAAATTTCGTATGGCGTGACGTTACTGTATGACGAACATAAATGCCACGTGGTAATACGGAAATCATGACATGTCATGTGCAACATGACTTGCATGCCATGTTCATGACACTCTCGTGGCCGTTTCGCGAGCATGATATACAACAAATTTGGTGTTCAGTTATGTGATTGTACGACGAGAATAAACGACAAGTGGTAACATGCAAATCATGACATGTCATGTGCAACATGACTTGCATGCTACGCTCATGACACTCTTGTGGCCGTTTCGCCAGCTTGATATACAAATTTTAAGGTGAAAGCCTTTAATGTCTCATGTTCACGTCCGCCCGTCCGTCCGTCCCTCCAGCCGTGCCCTGGCACAGTGCCAGGTGGGTGCCGGGGCGCGCAAACGGACGCCGGTCGCGTTGGACTTCACAGCGCTCGCGCTTTGCTTGCGTAGCGTCGCTGTGCCCAGCGTCTCTAATCATGCAAGGAGGGAGACACGCGCATCACGTTCCATTCTGACCGACCCCGTCTCAGTGGGCGCAGGCGTTCGAGGAACACACTTTGGAATTGACAAAGTGTCCATCAATTTAAACGCTGGAACGCGGATGGCGTCGGCACGATGCGCAGAGCGCGAGAATACGAACGCATGTGAAACGGAGGCAGATTGGTCTCGTGTCTCGTTGCGATTCGAGATAAAAAATGAAGCGAACATAAGTGGCAGGTGGTAACATGAAAATCATGGCATGCATGTCATCTACAATGCCATTTACATGCCACGCTCATGGTGCGCTTGCGTCCAGTTCGCTAGCTTGATATATACCAAAATTTATATTGCGGGATGTGACGATATATCGAACATAAGTGGCAGGTGGTAACATGAAAATGTTGGCATGCATGTCATCTACAATGTCATTTACATGCCACATCTCATGGTGCGCTTGCGTCCAGTTCGCTAGCTTTATATACACCAAATTTTGTATTGCGCGACGTGACTGTATAAGACGAACTCAAATGACAGGTCCTAACATGTAAATAATGACATGCATATTATTTACAGCATGATTTGCTCCTTGCTGGCTGCTTCGCATCCCATCGATTCCCACAGTGCGTGGGATCTGCCGGCTTTTTCAACCAAGAAACTCGCTAGCAGACGCTGCCTGCGTCGGCGTCGCGATGCGAGAGAGGGGGGGAGCGTAGGAGAGGAGAGAGAGGGGGGACGCGCATGCGCAGTGGGAATGTGGACGCCGCGGGCAGGGATGCCTAGAGGAGAGAGGGGGGAGCGTAGGAGAGGAGAGAGAGTGGGGACGCGCATGCGCAGTGGGGAGTGTGGACGCCGCGGGCAGGATGCCTAGAGGAGAGAGGGGGGAGCGTAGGAGGGGAGAGAGGAGGGGAGGCGCATGCGCAGTGAGGGTGTGGTTGCCGCGGGGAGGGATGCCTAGAATAGGGGGAGAGGAGGTTTTTTATTTTTATTTTTTTTAAGGGTTTGCGCATGCGCAGTAAGGGTGGTCACGCCGCACACCACCACCACCACCACCACCGGATTAAGCTTCGCCATAAGATGCTTCACATCTAATAATAAAAATGTTGCATAATTGACCATAGTTAATCAACCAACTAAGCGCAATAGAAGAATACCATAACGAGCGCCACATGACGGTAAACCATATGTCATTGGTTTCATTCAGTCATAATTAAACGCTTGTTTTTTTTTAATATTTGGTTCTACTTACGTGAAACACCCTGTATACTTATTCATTTAGTAATTTTTTATTGCGGAACTTCCTTGCTATTTGACTTAGGTGTATTCGCTTTCCTTTTTTAGGTACCTGTAAAGTACATTTTTTGTGTTACAAAAAGCTGGTAAGCAGGCTAGAAGTTGCAATCGTGCGAATAGAAGTGATGTCCTGCGACACTTTTTTTCACGTACAATACACCTGGGAAGCTTCTGGGCGGTAGAAGTTCTGTCGGAAAGTAAATGGTAAAAGATGGCACGTTAGTGAATCTGTTGCTAACGAAGAGTTTACGCAAGTTGATAGGTAGAATATGAAATATCACTGCAGTTTTATGTCCTCAGTGAACTGTGATCACTGACTCGGTAGTTATCGTCTTCACATGATGATTCACAAGAAGTATCGCTACCAGCGTTATTGCTACTCTGCAGCTGTCGGGTGATGCGCTACTACGAAAACGGCAATACTCTTACGGACAAGGTAAGACTCTGCACCGGTATTTGTGCCATCTTGCGGAATCTTCTTTTTGAAGGTCTTGCAGTTAATGGCAACCCACTAGCTGGTCGCCAAGTAGAGCAGCGACACCCATCAAATACAAAAGTGTCAAGTAAAGAAATGCCAATAACTTGTTTCGGAATGAAACTAATATACATTAAGCAAGAAAAACATAACTTTCGGGATTCAAACAGACATTTCATTAAAATAAACAAAGGTGGTCGCAGTTAAGACATTTTGAAGCAAACACTTCTGTACATAGGTATTTGAGGCTTAGTTACATAGCTCTATAATAGCAAATTTCCAAATGTATCGAAGTATCTTAAGATACAATTGGGAAGTATCGTATCGGATACATTCATTCCGGAAGTATCTTGTATCTGTATCTCTGATACTTCTTGCCCGAGTATCTTGTATCGTATCGCGATACAATTTCAAAGTATCTTTGCCCAGCCCTGGAGAGGAGTTACAGAACTCTCGTGAAGCGCGTTTCGATTGGCTTCCGTTTTGAAGGCGCCGCCGTACACGCCATACATGTTGCGCGTTTGCCGTTCGGCGCCGCTCGGACGGACACACTCTCGCACTGGCGCCAGGGAGCCTGCGCGCCAGGCGAGCCGCGCGGCGCCTCTGCCTGCCTCCGCCTCTCCGCATGCTCTCTCTTCTCCTCCGCCTTTTGGAATGCGGTGCGCTGCTTGCGCGTCTTGTAGTTTTGACAGTTTTGAGTTCGAGCGAGCATGCGTATTTGCAGTGGCGGGCATGCCAGGCTCCGTGCTCGAAGTAACTTGTAGTGAGGGGTATTCTTGAAGTTGCGGACACGGACTACGTGCGCCTCTTAACGGTGAGTGTACTGCTTTCGTAGGTACTAATTACACAGCTGAAGCTGGGCGTCTGCGGCAGCTCTGCGGAAGTAGGCTGCCAGCCATATCCAACAGTAGCCTGCGTCCGCGATGCTGTTGCAGGATGTTCAATTAAAACAGTCACTTAACGAGTTGAGACCGCTATGCGCGTTGTTGTGTAAGTGATTGATTGCATGGCATCAAGGACGATTACTTTCTGATCGCACATTGTGTCTGAACTGCTGAAAGTGCTTGATATGGTTTTGAGATGCGCTTTAGTCAACGTCATAATAACATTTCCATCAATACTCGAGTGTGCAGCGTGCTTCCACGCGTGGAAACGTGAAAAAAAAAAAAAAGTCTGTGTACAGAGACGCACTGCATATAATGACGTTCGGCTTTACAACAGAATCGAGTGAATGTGACAGTGGGAGCTATGTGAGGTAATTCTAACGTATGCCATGTCTCATGTTGACGTAGACGGCGTCCGCGCGCGTTGCTGTCGTTCGGGCGCTCGTACAACTGAGTATTTAAGAACGGGTTACGTTTGTAGAACACGCTGTCAGTAATCGCTCACGGCGTGCCCCTGACTGCCGGAGGATGCGCTTGGTTGTGGCAATATGCCGGCGCAAAGCCGGGCTTATTCTGGAAGCACTTTTTGAGGCGACTTAGTAGAAAAGGAGGGCCTTCATTTGTGCATAACCAGTGCCTATAAGGCGGGAACCGCGAAACGCGGTTCCCGCCTTCTATTACGTGGAAATTTGTTTTCGTTACGAAATTATTTAAAACGAAACACTCGTGTCAGATGTGTGTACAGCAACGGTGTGTTGAACAAAGGGTTGTTTAAATAAAACTAATCAGTCTGTGTGTTTGTGTGTTGGTTATTCCCAGGGCAACGAGGGCGTCGCTATGGTCTGGCGCTTCACCACTAGTGATAGGAAAGTCAACACCGGCGTTCGTAATGTCAACTAGGCACTCGGCCCTACATTTCCTTTGGTTGGACAAGACGACGTAGGAAAAGAGGTGAGTGGCACCCACGCAAAGGAGCCTAAAACAGTTGCCTTTGTTGTTTAAAAAAAAAAGCTCACATCATCTTGTGCGGCAAGTTTGTCACCAATGTTTTATACGATAACGGCAAAAACCACGGTTCCTTACCATGCCTCTTTGCATTTTTGTTCTGAGCCTACATTATGTCTGTGTAAATCACTTACTGTGTAGGTATTGCAAAATCTTACTATGATTCCGTTTTCTCATTATGATATCACGTTCTTCTTTTCAGGTACCATTTTTCATGGTTGCTCATGCTGAAGAAGAGCGACAGCATAGCAAGTCACAAGTCTGATTCCTCCAGCCTTCACGACTTTTTGATTCTTAATCATAAGGAATAAATATGGAAACATGATACCGATATCTGCTGTTTATTTTGCACGACATGACACTATGCACATCACAGTCGCACATTTTGGTTGGTTATACTCATACAATCATGTAAATGAGGAGTTTTATTAAAATAATGCTAAAATTGAACTGTCCTTTTCTTGCAGTCGCTGGGCACAACGGCAAGTATTAATGGAGTTGCTTAAAATGAATACTTCACTATTCCCAGCAGTAGTCGCGCAAAAGTAGAGCATGGGTCAATTTAGTAGCTTAAAATAGCCGTAGAGTCGCTTGACGCTTCGGTGGGTGTCAATTGACCCGCGTAGGAGCGTCACTGCTAAGAGACGTCTGACTCCCTCAGAAGTGGTAGTGTGATCCTTCGCATAAGAGTCCTCCCACTCTTAAGAGGGTCCGGGGACTCTCCTGGGCGCGCCCACCTGACCCACCAAGAGAGTCGTATACGTGGCAAGTCAGAACTCTCCGAAAAGAGTCAGGTATACTCTTTTTTTCTTAGAGTGCTCCAATACACCCGTAAAAAGCGAAAACCAAGCACGTTTTACCACCCATCGTAATTCGTGACTTTCGCCAGTTCAGCAGTATAACAGAAAAAAGAGACAGCATGGAACAATAGCACAGTGACTGCAGCCCCCCCCCCCCCCCCTCATCCCCTCTCGATAATTGTGCTTTTAAGGTGAAACTTGCCAACTACGCGCTGTGACTCACTTCCGTTTCCGTTGTTTCGTCGTACTGTGCTTTTTTTCTTTCACACAGACAGTAAAACACACAAACAAAAACTGATGAGGCGACGAATTCTGCACGGCCGGAAACTGTTCGTCACCCTCATCCTCGCGTCAGTTTTTAACTCTTTCAAGGTCAATCTTTTTGTATTGCAGGTTTAAAATAGTCAGAAGGGCCTATGAAAAATTTTAAAAAAATATTACCTTAATTTTTAAAAGCGATGATAACTTCACAATAACTGTTTTTCATAGGTATACATGCAGTGTTTTTTTCATGAATGGTTAGGTTAAGAATAAGAGCAAGAACCCTATTAATACTGCTAATAGTAATAATTATAACAAATAAAAGAAGAAAAAAGTCCCCGCAGCTTCTCTGACTTAACGTCACGAAGACTGATTAAACAGCTGAGCTGGTGTCGTAACATTGCTATTTTATTGCTTCACTTTGCTCTATACTAGTCATGCCCCCGTATGTCTGCATGAAAGCCCGGTATTCTTATCCAAAGACGCGGAACAATTCCTTGCTCTGTGTTGTGTTGTATCTATCTATCTATCTATCTATCTATCTATCTATCTATCTATCTATCTATCTATCTATCTATCTATCTATCTATCTATCTATCTATCTATCTATCTATCTACGGAGACTTGTCACTTAGTGCTTCCATGAAATGTGGAGGCCGAGAAACACTGCTTCGTTTGTTCTGAAGGCCACATGAAGTGGACTCGGTGGCGCAACGGTAGCGCGTCTGACTCCAGATCAGAAGGTTGCGTGTTCGAATCACGTCCGGGTCACGATTTTTTTCTTTTGTTTTTTTTCTTTATGGCAGCATTCCGTTGGTCCGAAGAAGTATGCCACTAATCTGCTTGAAGCCGTCTCCCTGTTTCAATGGATTTAAATGGATTCAAATGTTTTTAATGTCAGATGTTCCTAATATTGTAATGTAAGTTTTTTTTATGTACTTATTAATTCTTCTATTCCTTTCTTTCCGTCCTCCTCGTTCAATTCTTGTATCTTTCTGGCAAATAAAATTGAATTCAAATGAATTTAAAATTCGAGAAAATTGGGAGGGACATTATGACGAAAATGCAGGAGTTCCTGGGAAGTCTTCGTATTTACTACCGAAATACGAACATTGGCGACTGCTGATGCCAAGTACTATGTTTTCAAATGATGATTATTAAGGCCACTACTGATCACGCTGGTAGAATAGCAGAGGCCGCCAAATGAGCGCCGCAAACGCGTTCCAAACCTCTCGAGTTCCTTGCAGCATTCGCCAGGAGGCGGGACAGGTGAAAGGGCCCAAAGATGCCCATCGCACCC
>JALIZH010011748.1:0-78873 GCA_030522465.1 Rhipicephalus appendiculatus | reverse complement strand
AATGATAAAGAGGTAAGCAGTGTTTCGCAGGAAACATGATCGCGCTCCCGTCTGCCACGCGAACGCTGCCTCAGCAGCCTCGCGAAGGCTCAACGGTCGCGGATGTTTTTCAGCGCGATTCTTTCGTCCTGTTTTTCGGTGAGCTGCGCTAACCACGTGTGCGGGGCACACGACAAGTTCCTCGACCCTTCACGCGGGGAAAAGTTTCAGAATACCTGCTCGACATCGCGCTTAATTTTAAATTAAGTAGCCTTTTAGGAGCACATGAAAGAAACATTTTTAATGAGCAGGGTCACTTGCTGTCACACAAAACGACGTCACTGGCAGCACTTCCCAAAATCCAGCGAGACAACGGCTCCTTTTTTTCTTATTAATAATTATGTTATGAGTATGAGATATATATTAGTGATTTCTTTCTGTACTTCTTTCTTTCTGTAAACAAAATAATAATAATAATAAGAAGAAGAAGAAGAAGCAGAAGAAGAAAGAATTCAGGCATTACAGTTATTTTATAAAAATGCAATAAGTCATCTGTCGTCTTCACAGACTGTTTCTACGCCGAAGTAGAAGTACTATGCCGCTGCGACAGATAGGCACAATGACCGATATACAATACGGCACAAAGACTGATCAACAAAAGCTCGTAATTTTTTTTTTGACACCACGAGGGCCATCGTCTCGATGAGGAAGTTGCACGGCATGCTAACATATGGCATAACCCCCCCCCCTTTTTTTTTTAGACTCAAAAGATATCACGTAACGTGGGATAATTATCGTCGAATTTCATTGGTGATATCGGAACCGACCGTGCCGGGCGCGCAGGAAAGGCATCTACTTTAATTGTTACGTGGGGACAATTGACGGAGTGTCAACTTTGAATGCATGGGCGTTGCGACAGTGTCTTGTAACATAAAGTGACAAGGGACTGAAGCAAAACTGCTAGCCGGTCTAGATGGAACGAATTCATCGTTTAGCACCTTAGCGCGCAATAAACAAGGACAAAAGGAAACAGCACTGTCCATGCGTGATCCTTCCTTCCGTCCTTCTTTTTTTACGCGCAAAGGCGCTAAACGACGACAAGGACACCACCATGCCCCCAGCGGGCAGCACTGTACCCTTGCGTGTGATGTTTGATGCTTATTTGCTTCTTTCACGCCGTGCGCAAAACAACTCCAATTTCCACATTTTCTTTCACTGAACAGCGTAAAAATCTGGGGCAGCCACTGCGGTGCTTTTGATAACCGACAGGGCGACAGGCGAAAGCATTTAAGAAAGCAACAGCCAATTTTAAGAACGCAACAGATAAGCACCACACACCATAACTAAATAATAAGCGCTCTGCTTGATATATTTCAGACGACTTGGCGCTGACAAGATACAGACGCGACGCGCGGAAACCGGCGGTTACGCTTCTTCCTCGACACGAGACGTTCCCGTCTGACGTAACAGAAAGACCGCGTTGCATGCACACCGGCTGCGCTCAGTTTCGATATCGCCATCGACATCCGACTATGAATATCTCAAATTACGTGCTTCTTCATTGATTTCTTTACAAAAAGAATGCCTGTGCCATTTATGTGTTAGCCTTCAACTTTCCCATATCAATAACCCTTCTCTAGTAAGTAATGAAAAAGGTAACGAGCTGTAGCTGTTTGGTCGTCTCAGTGTCAGTTTAGCTGCGGCAAAGTATTTCCGCCTGGACGTAGGGTTAGTTCGCATGGACGACAGGAGTTGGACGATCATAGCATCTTTATCAATGTCTGCATTTTTCATAACAGCACCCTGTATATAGTGACAAGATAACCGCGCATCGACCAGAGTCGTAGCTGCGTTTGACGTGTGTCTGATGTGCAAACATCCATGCGTGCACTGAGGCCGGGCTCTTACGTGGAGGACATGCACAGTTCAGGTTGAACGCGGTGGCGATATCACAATGAACAACGTGGCAGAAGCATCGCAACAGTGTAAAGAAAAGCGGCACACACGGTACACTTGTCCGAGTACTAGCGTAAAATAATATTGCGACGTAATACAAGCAGGCCTCACCGCATCATGATCGAGGTCGACCGTATCTCCTTGGTAAACGGGTGCACCTTCTTCCCTATTCCGACCGCGATGAACTCGAAAATACGTTTTAGCAAGACGTCAGGAGTGTAAGAGGAGTGACGACGCGGCTGGTAGAGAACATGTTGTAACATGAAATATGAGGTGGCGAGTGAGTGTCCCCTTGCACCCGTCCACTGCAGAACGGTGTTGACGTTTTCCAGCTTCTTTGTCAGCCTTCTCCTCTCGCGATCCTTTCCGTGTTTGTACCACCCCCTCTTTATTTTTTACCCTGGAGACTGGATGCTACATCGTCATTGGCAGAAGGGTATGGGACGCTGCGAATGGGGACCGCACAGGTCCCGCCGCTGTAACCCGTTTCCCCCTTTCTAGCTGCGGCAGCCCACGAAACGGCGTGTTCTTGTTCCCCGCTTGAAAATAAATAGAAAAAAAAAACGCTGGTTATGAGTCAGCCGCACAAGACCACTGTTGGTTTGGGCAGAGAGCACCAAGACGGCTCCATTTTTGTTCTGCAAGTTTCTCTACATTCTCGCCGACAAAACATGACCCCCCTGGGCACTCGCAACAATGCCACCGGCAGGCGACCTATGCTGAAAAGGTAACCGACCCCCGCCCTCCTGTCGACTCCCTTTGACTATGTCATCTCGGCTGCCCTTGGACCATCTAGCCGGCAGCCGCAAGATTCACAAGTGTTTCCGGAGGAAGAGGAAAGGGGCGCAACTTCCCGCAATCCTTGCATGGATTGCGTAAGCACGGATGTTTAGGAATCGGTAATGGTGTTCCTAGGAGACATAAATGCCCACACACGAGCTATTTTTTATTTTTCAAGATTTGATTGGTTATGAAGTGAAAACAAGAGCGAATATTAAACCGCCTTTACAGGAACGTCTCGGTACACGTGCTACCTGTTTTTCTTTATAGTGGCCACTTCGACTGAAACATTTGTCGTAGCGTGGCACCAAGTTTCCTATACCCTCCTCGCAGAAGGTAGCCGCCTGTGCGTTCAAACGGTTTACGCCAGTGTGCAGCTCGCTGTCTGGGTCAGACTCCTGTCCTCCGAGTCAGTGTTTCGTGTGAGCAAAGTGATGGTTATCAGAGGGAGCTAAGTAACGGCTGTACGGTGGATGATCGAACGCTTCCCTCCGAAAGCATTGCAGAAGCTTCTCTGTTGCAGCTGCACTGTACGGCCGCGCATTCTCGTGAGCAAGGGTAATAGCTGATGCCAATATTGCTCTTCGCCTTTCGTAAGCATTCGAGAGTCAGGCGTTGTACGATGATGGAGTGATTGTGGTGCCAGGTTCCACGAAATCCACCAAAAGTACACCATTTACGTTCCAGAACATCGTAGACATACACTTCAAGCTGGAGAAAGTTCGCTTGAACTTATATAGGGATTGTGCATTCTTTTCTTCAGTTTCGAAACGGACCCATGCCTCGTTCCCTTTCACTATACTGGTAAAAAATCTTAATCGTAGTAGCGCTGGAGAAACGTTAAAGTGGCGCCCTTTCGCTGCGTTTTGTGATGGCCTGTCAGCATCTTGGGAATCCGCCGGGCACAGGGTTTGCGGTATACTGTAGTATAACTCGCGATAGTATCGATAGTTGGCCACGAAATTTAGAGAAATGAGTCCCTCAGCACGGGAACTGTCATCCGATGGTTTTCTCTGAACGCCTGATCCACTCAACTTCAACTTTATTATTTCTTCTAGTACAGACTAGAAACGTCCTCCGGGGCTGAAAGCTGCCGTCGGCAGCTTGACTGGGCCCAGGAGGCGTCGTACATGACAGCGCTAGAGCTGCAAACATTTTGGTACAAAACTAAAAACATCAATTTGATACTCTTTTTTTTTTTTTTTTTGCGACATAGACTTGCCCTTAAGGCATAATATTTGTTGTGTATATCTGTATTAAATGTGCGCCGTTAGGCCAGTGTTGTGTATGAAGTGAAGCAGTGTCTTGTGGAATGTGTTGTCATGTATCCATCGGTCATAACTGTTTGTGTCACTGTAGCGAAGGCCGGCTTGCAGGAGATGACGGGAGCGTTCCGACTGTAACCCTTGGCACGTCCATATAAGATGGTATGCATCTGCTTGCATTACCGGAACAGAACAGTACGGGCATGTATCACCCACTGGTAAATGTGACCAGTTCCACGTTGAGATTAGAGCCGGTGTAAGGGCCACCCCTGCCCGAAGCACGACTTCCTCCGCCCTAGTAAGATGAAGGGAGAGAGCAGACACACGGGGGGGGATAAGAGCGCGTGTATCCTGCCGGAGAACATTTTTACGGGCACGGAGTGAGTTTAGGGGTTGAGGTGGAAGGGGTATAGATGGCAGGTCTATATTAGGAGGGCAGTGTGCCTGTTGATCGGCAGCAACATTGTGAGGGTTCGCAGCATGGCCTTGAATCCAGTGTACCCTGACGCAAGTGGCTGTATTGCGGCTGATCTTGTGTATCGCCTCGCAGATTTCCATGGCCTTGTGAACTTTCTGGAGTTCCTGGATAGCCGCTAAAGAATCAGTGAATACGTCAAGTTGCTTAATTGTAGGCAGCTTAGAGGTGACATCCCGCACTGCGTCATGGATGGCTTGAAGTTCCATTACAAGAGGAGTGGCTTCCGTAGATAGATAATGCTGGTGACCACTGATGAAATTATGCGTGGTACTTAGGAATGATGTCCTCCCGCCGTCTTGTAGGATAGCAGCATCAGTATAGACTTTGCAGATGCATGCTTTATAGCAGGATGTTTAACATTAAACGACAGACATTTTTGTGCAAATAGCGAAGCGATCAAACAAAACATGATCATTTTATATGCATCGTTATACATGAATATGCGGTGTAGATGTTTGCATGTTAACGAATCACGTCTTCGATTCCTTGCGAGATAATTTAGCAGCGTGGACATGATCACTTACAATTTTCTGCAAATTGTGTTTGATGGATTGCAACTTATATTCGGTGCGAAAGCGCGATACAAACCAAGGTTCAGGGTTTTTTAGATGCACAGGTATGTCATGGTGTTCCGAGGTCGCTACTGATGCAAGAAAATCTATGAATTCTTCCTCTGCAAAATAAAATATATGTAAAACACGGTATTCGTAGTATCAATGCACCCGAATGATTTCGTATTTTTGTGACAATGTTTTTGTTGTTGATCGTGGTTCCATATTAGCAATGTGCCGGAGAAGTGCCTTTTGTAATGTACTTATTTTATGTGTGTTAGTTCGCATTGTGGTCGCCATACTGAACTGCAAAATTAAATTGCGAGGTGAATAATGCATGATGAGTTTGTAGCTTGGCTTTTATCGGCATGAAAGCTCTACAGCGAGATAGTACACCGGCAACTGCAGAAAACTTGTTCCGAAGGTCATTAAAATGAGCATCCCAACTCAAATGGCATGAAAATATAACTCCAGCGAAGTTATGTTCATTAACCAGTCCTATATTTTTAACCTAAAAAAAAGTGGCTGAATACACCAACTGAAAAGGCTTGTTTCTGGCTCTCAAAAGAATCGCTTTCGTTTTGGTGGGATTAATTCTCATCACATTTGGAAGTGACCAATCAGATAGCTTCAGTAACAATGCATTACATCTAATAATTAGTTCGTTTGCATGCTTTTCAGCGAACAGTATAGTGCTATAATGCGCATATATAAAAAAATCAAGTGTAGAGCCTATATTTACCAAGTCACTAATATACAAGTCAAATAATAGCGGGCCCAAAACACTCCCTTGCGGCACTCCATTTTTAAGTGTTAATAAAGAAGATGGGACGTTGTCAACATATACACACTGAGTTCTATTTCCAAGATATGATTTCATCAAAGCAAGTGGATGTCCACCTATTCCGTACACGGATAGCTTATGTGTAAGAATGTCGTGATGGAGGCAATCAAATGCCTTGCTAAAATTAATTAAAAGCCCGAGGGTGAATTCTCCGCTTTCTATGCTTTGAAAAATACTTTATTTCAAGGATAAAAGGGCTGCCTCAGTATATCTACCTTTTCTAAAGCCAAACTGTGAGTTTGTTATCAGGTTATGCATCTCTGGAAACTGTGTTAGACGTGTAGCAATAATTTTTTCTAGCACTTTGGAAAAAATGGGTAGGACAGATATTGGCCTGTAATTGGAAACATTACAATAAGAGCAGCTACATGGGCTAGTTGGTGTTGCATCTTGGATAATGCGCTTTTTATCGTACGGGGACGGACTGACTAAACCACAAACACAGAGCGCAGACTAACAACTGTTTTATTTCCACACATTTTCCTCGTATATATACACACAGGAAGGCATCGCAAAAACCCGATGCAAGATAAAAATATTCAAATGGGCATGCGCATAACAAAATTATTTTGTTCCAATGAAGTGAATTTCTTTTGATGAAAGATTAATGGATGGTGCGCTGATACATTCATCGGCATGTGCCCGTGTCATCATATAAGACTCGGTTGTTACTCGTTCCATTTTATCGTGAACCTGCGACAAGATTGTGGTTTTCTCGAAAAGCGGCTCACATTTACACTGCGAGACATGTGTTGCTAGGTTTCCCGGATGCGTGATTAGTTGACAGTTATTTCGATGCTCTCTTAATCTTGTATTTAGACATCTTTCCGTCTGTCCGACGTATCTCCTACCACATGTTAAAGGGAATGTCGTAAACTATTTCATTACTGCAAGCCACAAACTTTCTAACATGGTTGATGCCGCAATTGTTACTCTGGCTTCTTTCCTTGCAGCCGTTTACCCTTCGACACATTCCAATAAGTTTTTCCGGAGCCGAGAAAACTAGTTGAACATTCTGTGCATTTGCAATCTTTTTTTTAGCTTATGTGAAACTGTGTGAATATATGGCAGAACTATGGGTCTTGCTTTTTCGGTAACGGATTCGTCACTTTTACTGTTATTTTTTTCCGTTAATTGTCTTTAGCAGCTTTTTCAGCCACCGATGCAATCACACAATCAGGAAATTCACTGCACTTCAGCCTTTCCACCTGTATGTTGACGCTTTGCGCTATTTTATGAGGACAGGATTTCTGCACACTTTGCTTTAGACAAGAAAATGCTACTCCCCCTTTTGATTAACTTTGAATGCGCACAACTGTATCTCATGATGGTCTTTGTTCCTTTTGTTAAATACATCCAACATGTATGATCACAATTTAGAAAAATCTGAACGTCTAGAAACTTTAAAGAATCCTCAGTTGGCAATTCAAACGTGAATTCAAGCCCAACATCTTTCCGGACAGACGGAAAGATGTCTAAATACAAGATTAAGAGAGCATCGAAATAACTGTCAACTAATCACGCATCCGGGAAACCTAGCAACACATGTCTCGCAGTGTAAATGTGAGCCGCTTTTCGAGAAAACCACAATCTTATCGCAGGTTCACGATAAAATGGAACGAGTAACAACCGAGTCTTATATGATGACACGGGCACATGCCGATGAATGTATCAGCGCACCATCCATTAATCTTTCATCAAAAGAAATTCACTTCATTGGAACAAAATAATTTTGTTATGCGCATGCCCATTTGAATATTTTTATCTTGCATCGGGTTTTTGCGATGCCTTCCTGTGTGTATATATACGAGGAAAATGTGTGGAAATAAAACAGTTGTTAGTCTGCGCTCTGTGTTTGTGGTTTAGTCAGTCCGTCCCCGTACGATAAAAAGCGCATTATCCAAGATGGAAACATTATTTATACCGTCATGGTTTAATAACACAGATACTCTAGCTCGTTTCATACCATCTGGGAAAGTCACCGAATCCGTTGCTGAATTGAATATGTCGACCAACACACGAATAAATGGCAAGTGATCTAAAATGTATTTGATTGGCTTAATTTGTAAATTATCGATATCTAAAGCTTTGCTGTTATTTAAATGTTTTGTTCTTGTAAACACCTCGTGCAAGTCGGATTACTCCATAAATATAGTTTCCGTAACACCTTTTCTATTGAATACGTGGCTTGGAAGTCATGGGTGTGCGTAATGCCTGCATTCGCAAAATGAGTATTAAAGTGGTCTGCCGGTTCTTTACCGCTCAGTTCGCAATTTCTATAACTTATCAATTTGGGTTCATTTGTTTTAGTTATATTACTCGCTGAACAAGATCATCTGTTGACACCCGCTTCATTCGCTGTCCACCTTCATCGTGAACGTCGACCTGTGCCTGATGCTTTAAATTCTCTAAACCCCTGCCGCACCTCTCCATCACTCATGAAATCTGTGCCTTCCAGATTACTCATCCGTCGATGAAGTTCAGCTGCAATGCACCCCTCACAATGCGTAAATCAAATTACGGCACACAATTGACATTTGGCGGCAGAATATTATCCGAGGCATGTTGACATGCCCACTGCGTGCTGCGAGCTGTGGCTTCATGTGGAACGCAGGCATACTAGAGAGATTGCGCAACATATGTACACGTTGCGTCATCGGATTTTTACTGTGCCGGTTATCCGATGAACAGTCGGACCTTCAAAAAAAAAAAAAAAAAAAAACCTGGTACATGACCTTGACTGGCATACAAACAGTACCGTAAAGTGTTTTGCTAGATCTCAGCGGGCAACATTGCTTTGATAATGATAATACGGGGCCAAAATGTGATTGGGCATCACGTGAGAAGTCGGAAACAGGCATTCGACTCTTTATTTTGTCTGATCCCTCAAGAAATGTATGAGAAGTGGACAGCAATGAGAACAGGCGATGAAGAATGGTTGCCGCTCGGGAGCGATCGCGAACAAAGAACTTTACAAAAGGGACATATGTAATTGGAAGACGACAAAGAATAAAGGTTGCGCAACTCATATTTAAATTGCGAATTAACAAAATATATAGTCAGAAGAGTCGAGGAAGAAGTGTGGGAAACACGGGGCAAGAAATGGTATAGTGAGGTACTAAATGTAGACGACAGAAATAAGAAAATGAGCAAAAAATCTTATGGAAAGGAAAGCGAATGCTGACGAGATCGTTGAACAAGGAAGGTCACGATGCTGCAGTGGAGAAGCGCCTATAGTCGGTGACAGCCTAAGAATAAATATAGGCTCCGCCCACGAGGCCTCATTGCCCTTATTTTTCATGCTTCCGCCGTGTTGCTACTTCACGCTTCGGAAACGACGGAAGGCGATAAAGCGTTGCAAAACACTCCGAGCTGTTGAAGCTTCGGTGCACGTCGAACGCGGCACAATCACAAACTTCAACGGCATCGAATGACGACCGGCGAGGATGATGCTGTGTACGTGTGAATAACAGTTGAATTTTTTATTGGTTCGTCCTAACCATTACGTCATAGCAAAGGGCAGCTCTAGTTGGATGCGCCTAACACAAATGGATAGTAGTACGCTTTACTTTTTATTCTTATCTTGTCACCGACTATAGTGTCACCGAGCGTACTAGTCAGACAAAAAAAATATGGCAGTGGCTTAACTCAGGTATACCTGGGTGTGCGTAGCGAGAGGTACGGCGGGCTAATCTTATTGTTTAGTTGGTTCTACGTACGGTTACATCTTTATCGTTTACCTTCGTACGTCTGAGTGTTTAGGTCTGGTTTGGCGTGCGGTTCGTTCTTCCTCCATCTCCTTGGTTCGCTGCCTCCTTTCGGTTTCGTTCCGATGACGAAACCTGGCTTCTTTCAGTTTCTCCGACTCACTTTCCATATCTGCCGACGAATCCCACCGAGCCGCCCCTTCTACAGGGTGTTTCAGCTAAAAATCACCAAGTAATAAACAATTAAACATGAGCGCTACGCATCTCCAATAAGGGCAGTATTCTTCTGAGCTATATATAGCACGTCAGAATATTTTTTCCCATCCGCCAAGCTCGGCAGTTAACAAAGATTGCTTAATGAACTTTTTAAATAGTGACTCTAGCGAAAAATCTTCAATACAAAACTTGTAGTACTTATCCAGAAAAAACCAAATTTTCAATCTACGGTAAGATAACTGCGCTGCTTAATTTTTTTCCAGCGTTTGTTTAAAGTGCGAGAAATTAAAAAATACCGCGTGATTGCCGCTTAACGCGCGGCGCTTTTTGTGCCCTCAAATGTAAGTTGAACGAAATATGAAAGGCTGCTCAGCGCACGAAGGTCGCTTGAACAGGCTATCGGTGACTACGACGGACGTTAGGCGATGGTAGGATGGTAGCGTTAAAAAAAAAAAAAGGAAAAAAAAACGTGAGAATGCGATACGAGACCGGAAGCAGCATTCGACGCAGCGCAGGCGTTTATTTTTTTTTTTTCTGTTCCTTTCGGGCTAGCGATAAACATGATGGAGGGGAAGAGGGTGACATTGTGATGAAGGAAATATCGCCTCGTGCGCCACCGAAGGCGGCGCTGCGAACGGCGCTCCGGTGACGCAAGGGCGGGGGAGGAGTCGTTGCGCATTCAATGGGTCGAACACAGGAAGGACAAGACAGAGTTAACGGAAAGAGCGCTCTTTCCGTTTACTCTATCTTTTCCTTCCTGTGTTCGTCCCATTGAATGCGCAATGATTCCACCACAGACATGCACCAACTCGCCCAACAACAAGAAGTTCTTCTAAAATGCGGGGATTCGGCTTTTGTCGTCTGCTAGCCTCTGGTTAAAACATCAGTGTTTTCGCTGTAGTTAGCTCGCGTCGCACAGCGTTTCTCGACTGCTAGTACTAGTTGTATTTTCTTCTCATCATAGTTCTTTAGATGGCTGCTATAGCTTTACGTGAACATTTCACATATCCTCTATATACCCACAGCTATCGCGGTCAGGATCATGCACCAGAGTTCGTAGCGTCAATCACTGGGCTCGATGGTGCTGAAATAATTCACTAAGGTTGAGCGTTGGGCTAGTTGGTGCAGCATAAGTTCAATGTTTCACAGCGCATGCAACGAGGACAAACAAAGATGAGACACGAGCGCTGAACTTACAACTGGCTTTTATTTTCCTGCAACAGCAATATATATGCGCTTTTCACAGGAAAGACGAAAAAACAGAGCGGGCAAGCTATGCAAAAATGCAGTCAAGGGAACAGCAACCCACCATCGATATCACATGTTTAAGGATAAAAAATTCGCTCCGTCCCCCCACACGAGGTAAAGAGAGTCTACACTGCTTTGGAAGAGAAGCGCAATCATTTTTACGGCTTATTTGTAAATGTTAGCGTTGAGTAAACATTCTCGAGTTGAGCGAAAATTCACACTCCTCTCGCAATTGTAGTCATGTGGACCTGTGTACACAAAATATTTGCCGACAAAATAAAATTGACAACTTCATCGAACAGCGCGTTATTGCCGACAACTAGGATAGACAGGGAGAGTTTGATGCACAATAAACTTGTTACACGTACTATCGCCTCCGATTGAAACGCCAGCAACGGTGCGCGTGTAAAGTTCACACCCTTATGATTATAGATAAGTACGCTCATGCGGTTTGCCGCGCGTGAGTCACAGTCATGCTTTCGATCACGCAGTGCAACCCTATCCGGTGTGCGGGCCCGTCAATGGTGATGACAGGACGGCGCGCTATATGCAGTCCCTAATGCTTGGGCAACGCGCTCCGCTGTTCGTGTTTCGTTTGACACCGATAATACGGCTTGGTAAACAGTAGAAAGAATCGCCGAATGTATCCAGGACAAGGAGAAAGAAGGCTCTTTCCCACCATTCTTCGGCCCCTTTGGCTAGTTATTGTTATTCTTAACCATGCTGTAACAAGATTGAATATTTTAAAGGGGCCCTGCAACACTTTTTGAGCATGGTCAGAAAATGCTGCCAAACGGTAGTCGCCGCTCCCGAGAACACGCGGGCCAAATATTATAGCGCAGCACGCACCCTGGAATTCACAATAAATTATCAAAGTCAGCTAAAAATTTCTTTCTCTTCTCTCAACAAATGACGCTACAAGCTCAAAAATCACTCGTCACAGCCATTGTATCAGCCATTGGCTGATTTGAGCATGGCGCGCTCGGTCGTTACAGCGGCCGCCGCGGGGAGGCAGCGAGTTGTCCACGCGTGCGGGAGCGCGATCGCACTGAACGGTAGCGTATTCGAAGAAAAAAAAAAGAGAAAAAGTACTCAAGGTCACGAGGCGCGCGTGACGTATTTGCTTTCCCCGTGTCATCCTTCCCTGCTTAGCTTCCAGCGCTTTCGTCGGGACGATAGAAGAGAGAATGCAAGTGCAGCATGTGACAAATCTTTATAACTCCGCTCGTACTGGATGAATTCTAAAAGTTATTGCGGCGGTGAATTCGGGAGGCAATAAGCTCCTTCGGTGAATCCATTCCATGGCTACTTCGAAAAGTGTTGCAGGGCTCCTTTAAGCTGAAAGCCTTAGATTCCTCATCAAACGCCAAAATTGACCGTCGGCGTCTGGCGTCGGCGGTGTCAGCATCAGGGATTTACACTATTTTCTTGCAAATACATCTTTTTTACTACTTTCGATTCAAAAGCTTTGTATTTATCTGCGTTAGTATGATTGCACTAATTCTGTTCAGCATACTTTCAGACGAGCCTGAACGAGTCAGTAAACGTCGATTTATCAACGTAGGGATTAAAATATGTTGCAAATAAAAAAATAATAAAAAACAACTCCCCACAACCTACCAATATTTCATACCAGCGTCGTGCATCCCCCTTTTGACTCGTGCTCTCAACCTTTTTTATTTCTTGTTTAAATTCTAAATTTCAAGTACAAACGAAGCGCTTGCACAGCAACTGTTGAAAACTTGCATTTAGTCAAAGGTTTTTGCCTGTAACGACCATTTAAATTATTTGAATGACATCACACGTCGTTTGTGATGCGCCTAAAACTCATAATAAAGGAACTGAACCGAAGGAGCAGGCTTGGCAACCAAACACGTGCCGCACGCAGTATACCTACATATATTGCGCTTTAACGCATGCAGACACGGAAGCCGAAGCCCGAACGCTGAAGTCCGTGATCGAAAAAGGGCTGGAAAGTCATTTTGAGTGTGCCACAACCATAGAACAGTCGCGAAAAGAAATCGTCGCCATACATGCAGATGTACACATTGATGGCTAGCAGACGACACCAGGAGCAATCGACACTGAACGTGCCCCTGACGGCAACTCCGCTCGATTTCGCTGGGCATTTTGCTTGAACATTGAGTACAAATTGTTTTATGAACTTCCCCAGCAATGTTTCAATAACTCGAACAGAACAGACTGCCGGCACCGTCGAGCAGCCTTCACGTAGCGAGCGCGCGCGCGAAGAGCGGTCCCCCGAGTCTACTCTCTGACGTCACACGCGAGAGGGCGCCACTCAAAGATCACTCAAAGATCTCTCGTCACTGTAACGGTAATGATTCCAGGGGAGTTTTTTTTTCTTTAGTCAAATTTTCATTGTATTACGTGCGATTGTTCTTCTGTGTAGTGGCAAGCAATATGGCACGATTGACTGTGGGTTCAAAAGTTAAGTGCTCGTACTTCGTCTCCATTTAGAATACCATGTTTAGTACCTGTCTGTTACAGCGGAACGCGTACAAGTAAACAAAACGAATAAAAAAGCCTTCAGTGCTCTAATAGCTAACTCTTGAATAATAGGAAAGCTAGGTATTAGAAAGAGATCAGCGTAATTGCAGTCCAAAGCGCTTTTATTGAGATGTCATGGGCAGCTATATAGCGCGCTCAAACAGCCCTCCATCAGCCCCTATGCACAACCTACACCGAGCCAGCACATTTTCTGTCGCGTTTCGCAGCATTCCTGGAGTAAATGAGTGGCACACATCTGCCATTTTAGACTTCAGTCTTTCGGGCGTTGTCGTCGCTTCGGTGTAGACATGGTCTTTAATGTATTCCCATAGAAAGCAATCTAGTGGAGTCAAATCTGGGGACCAAGCGGGCCAAGCTACAGGTCCAAGACGGCCGATCCATTTCTCAGGAAATTCTCGATCAAGCCACGTTCGAGTCCGCTCACAGCTGTGCGGAGGAGCCCCGGCTTGCTGGAACCAGATATTCCCAATCCCAAGCTGCGCTAGAGGAAGGTTGCAGGTGAAGTCATTCATTGGGTCATTTAGTATTTCCCTGACGTAGCATTCTGCGGGGAGCGTTTCGTCGAAAAAGACCCGGCCAATATTTTTGCCGTCGTTAATGCCGCACCATACACTGAAAGACCACTGCACCTGGTGTTGACTGCAACAGCCAGTGAGGATTTGTAGCGCTCCAGTAATGGCCGTTGTGAACGTTGACATGGGCATTGCGCGAAAAGCGGGCTTCATCGCACCAGATTATGTTATTCAGGAAGCCAGGCTTATCTAATGCCTGTATCAATATCCAGCTACAGAAGCCAAGTGCCTTTGAAAATCTGTCTTCACACTGCTGATGCAGGTCAACATGGTAAGGGTGAAGTCCTACGCTCTTGAGTACACGCCAAACACTATACTCCTGGAAACGCCGGTCTCACCACTAACGTCGCGCACGTTTGCGCGGGGATGGGCTGTCATGAAAACAAGAATGTCTGTTCTAAGAGACTCGTTCACACCCTTTGTGCGCTGACGCGGTTTTCTGACCGTGATTGTCTCCTTGAGAGTTTTGTAATTTCGCGCCAATGTCGAACTGTTTACCCGAATTCCGGGGTGCCGGCTACGAAATATTCTTGCCGCTTCTCTCCTGTTTCCGTTTGCTCGGCCGAGAATCATATTCGCAGGTTCTTCATTGGTAAAACCCATCGCTTCAGACCCTGATTTTCTCTTGTCTAAGCGTGCCCAAAAAAGAGCTGCGCCTCACATATTCCTATCCTGCTTTTTATATTGCCACACACCCTCCTTTCTTTTCATTTTACGGCTTCAATAGCATGTGTAACTGCTGCCTTGCGGAAACCACATCGAAGGACTAGGAACCATCTGGGTAATCTTAGAACCTTCCGATGTGATTACGCGCACAACGCGAACATTACAGTTTCTTCTTGAACGTACGTGGCCGCTAGCGATAACGCTGGAATATTCGATGGCGCATGTATAAGTATAAATGCCAACGCGCTTCACCGCTTGTCAGTTTATCGTCGGCCGACGCTCTGTTTGCCGATACCAGTGTACAGCGCGCATTACTTACTGTATAGTATGAGTTGCCATTTTCCGGCCACAAGTTCGGCCAAATAAAGAGTTTCATTTTGGACACGCCGTCTCTGCCTTCGTGACATCTGGTGGAAGTGCTGTGCTTTCATGTACCGGACGCCCCTGTGAAGCCGTGAACCCAGCCCCAGTCGTGAAGGAGACGTCGACGCCAACCTCGATAAGCGAGCTAGCCGCAGGCAACGAGGGCTACATCCAGAGTACGGGGCTCTACCCGATAAGCCTCGCAAGACCAAGGCCACGACCACTACTGCGACAAATATTGTCACGAGGTCGTGACGTGGACGGAGACAGCAGTAGGTTTCTTGAAGGTGAAACTCCTTATTTGGCCGAACTTGTGGCCACGAAACGGAAACTCAAATTACAGAAAGCAATGCACGCTGTACACTGATATCTGCGCGCAGGGCGTCGGTCGTCGATAATCTGACAAGCGGTGAAGCGCGTCGGCATTTATACGTTTGTCATCGAATAATCCAGCCTTATCACTGGTTGCCGCGCAAGCTCTGGAATAAGCTGGAATGTTCGCGTCTTGCGCGCAATCTTAACAAAACGATATACAATAATCGCGAAGCTTCTCGAACAATGAGGAGCGGTTTGCGCTGAGCATTGCTGACGGTCTTTGTGGGCGAAAACCGAATACAGCAAAAGTGAAAATAAAAAAAATTCCCATCTCCCGCTAAAGGGAACCATGTGTGGATGCGAAGCAGCGGGGAGATAATTAGCTTGAGCGGGAGGAACGTCGTCGCTCTCATTTCACGGCAGTGGTCCGGGCGCTCATCGCGGCGCTGCGCAGGAGAGAGAATGAGGCGCGCGCGCTCCGTCATTTTCATACCGCGGAACTACCATGGCGCCCCCCAGCGGGTATGCAGCTGTCACACCACCTGTCGTTCGCGTCGCTCCGTAGAGGATTCCTAGAGGAAAGGACGGGGGGGGGGGGGGGACCGTAGGAGAGGAGAGAGGGGGACGTGCATGCGTTGTGGGGGTGTGGGACGCGTGAGCCGCTCCGTAGAGTAGATGATTCCAAGAGGAGAGAGGGGGAGAGGACGCGCATGCGCTGTGGGGATGTGGGACGCCGGAGCCGCTCCGTAAAGTAGAGTATTCCTATAGGAGAGAGGACGCGCATGCGCCGCTCCGTAGAGTAGATGATTCCTAGAGTAGAGGAAGGGGGTGAGCGTAGGAGAGCACAGGGGAGGGGACGCTCCGTAGAGTAGACGATTCCTAGAGGAGAGAAAGGGGGTGAGCGTAGGAGAGAGAGGGGGAGGGCACGCGCATGCGCTGTGGGACGCGGGAAGGGGGGGGGCCGGACTAAGCCCCCCTCCAAACACATGCAAGCAAGATTAAAGAATGTGGTCAACCTGGGCGACAGACACCACCTGACTAGCCATTGCTAAGCAGCCTCTCTGTGCTCTCGCCCATGACTCAAGGAATGGGGTCAACCTGGGCGACAAACACCACCTGCCTAGCCATTGCTAAGCAGCCGCTCTCTGCTCTCGGCCATGACTCTGATGACTGTGTTAGGGTTGACGGCCTACAGTGTTCTGGTTCGCATAATGGGTGCTTCCCTACTTCATGAGAGTGGCCGGACGCGGGACGCGGGACGCGGGACGGACGCGGGACGCGGGAGGGATGGACATAGCCCTGAGCATAAGATGCTTCGCATCTAAAACGCGCGTGGTAATATGATAGCCTACACCCGCCACGGTCGTGATGCAGCAGCCAAGGGAGCCACCGACTTTCCGCGGATCACCATGCGAAGACCCGGAAAGATGGTTGGAGAAATACGACCGAGTGCCCATATTCGATAACTGGGACTGTCACGAGAAGCTTCGCCGCGTATACCTCGCCCTTGAAGATGGTGCCAGGATCTGGTTTGAGAACAGAGAGGCCACCCTGACTACCCGGGATGTATTTCGCACCGCGTTCCTTGTAACCTTCACAACTGTCGTGCGTAAGGAAAGGGCCGAAAATCTGCTGGAAACCCGTGTACAACTCTCAAACGAGTGTACAACTCCCAAATGACTCGCCTCTTCCGCTCCGGTTCCTAATGCGAGGAGTCAAGCAAGAGCTGTTTGCGGGACTAGTTCGCAACCCGCCCAAGAACATCGAGGAATTCGTTACCGAGGCCACGACAATAGAAAAGGCGCTCGAGATGCGGACAAGGCAGTACAACCGCCGCTCTCAGACAACCAACTACGCCGATGTTCAAGTACTCTGCACCGAAGACCTGCGCGAAACCATCAGAGCGTTCGTGCGGGAGGAGCTGCGCAAGCTGCTACCTTCCTCGCAACCTCAAGTGGAGCCGATCGCCGACGTCGTGCGCCAGGAAATCCAGCGATTTCTGTGAGCACCTGAACCAGAGCAGCCTGAGCCACAAGCGATGAGTTACGCTGCTGCAGCGCGTCGTAACGCTCCCCCTCCGCGCCCACGTGACAATATCCTTCCTTCTTCACAATGTCATCCTCTCCCCCCTCCATCATGTTTATCGTTGGCCCGAAAAGAAAAGATAGAAAAAACAATGCCTGCGCTGCGTCGGATGCTGCCTCCGATCTCGTATCGTATTCGCACGCGGCGGCGTTTTTTCGTCGAAGTTTCTTTTTTTTTTTCTTTTAACGGTACCATCCTACCATCGCTTAACGTCCGTCGTAGTCACCGATAGCCTGTTCAAGCAACCTTCATGCGCTGAGCAGCCTTTGATGATTCGTACAACTTACACTTGAGGGCAGTAAGAGCGCCGCGCGTTAGGCGGCAACCACGTAGTATTTTTTTCAGTTCGTGCACTTTAAACAAAGTTTAGAAAAAAAATTAAGCAGCGCAGTTATCTTAACGTAGATTGATTGTTTTTATTTCTGATAAGCGCTACAAGTATTGTATGAAGATTTTTCTCTAGAGTCGCTATTTAAAAAAGTTCATTCAGCAATTTTTGTTAATTGCCGATCTTGGTGGATTGGAAAAAATATTCTGGCGTGCTCTATATTGCTCAGAACAATACTGCGCTAATTGCAGTAGCGTAGCGCTGATGTTTAACTAAATATAACTTTATGCTTTTTAGCTGAAACACCCTGTATACATACGATGCAACGCCGGCTCCTCCTCTGTTGCAACGCGGTTTCACGGGCGCCTCCTCTGACATCATGTCAGATGGCGCGGCGAGCGGCGTTGCTAGCTCCCAATTTCCTCAGTCTGAGCAACGCGGCATATTGTCGTTCCTATCAGCCGCCACACGTTGATACGAGCGCTCCGTCGGTGCGCTTAGTCTTCAACACGGCGGAAATGCACACGACGGCTGCTAGATGGCAGCAGAGTTCGCATGAGGTCTAGAAATAAGGAACTGCGAGGGTCCGAGTGAAAGGGTTAACAGCTTCGCTGCTTGATGTTTTCACGCCGGGGAACTGGCAGTACTTTTTTTCTTTTTTGCGTGTACGTTCGCGCGAGGGATACACGCCCCATCGCTCACAGCGCACGGTGGTAGACATGCAATACAACAGCTAAATTCGGCTTAATTGTCCCGCTATATCACGTAAAATAGTCCTATATTGTCCGTCCTGTCTATGTGTTTCTTTCGACGTGTGGTCGTAAATTTGGCGCCTAATTGACTATTGAATTCCTATATGGTGGTCTTCTCATAATGAAGCACTGCCCTCCGCGCCAAGTGATCAGAGAAGCGAGTATTGCTAACAGTGGCGTAGCCAGGGGGTGGCACAACAGGCCCGTGCACCCCCCCCCCCCCCCCCCTCGAACACACACATAATTTTTTGTTTGCCATGTAATATAGAGCACAAAATGGCACTCGACATCTAGCTACCCGGCCCCCCACTCCAAATCAAGGAGGTGTGCCCCCCCCCCCCCCCCAAAAAAAAAAAAACATTTCTGCCTACGCCCCTCATTTCTAATGAGCGATATCGTCCTAAATATGCTTTTTAAAATAGATTATGTCCTGGTTCGTTTCCACCTGTATGTGTCTTTCTTGTACGTACTTATTTTTGCTACAATAAAATAAAACAATAAAAAGTTTCATTTGTCCGTTACATTGTTTACCGAAAATATTTTTAGGTAAACTTAATGTGTACTGGTAATGTAATGTGTACTGGGATAATAGGAATAATATCGTGGGTTCTACGTGCAAGAACGATATCGTTACGAGGCACGTCCTAGCAGCGGGTCTCCGGATTATTTTCGACCCTCTGGGATTCTTTAACGTGCACTGGCATCGCCCAGCAAACGGGCCTATAGCGATTCGCCTGTACACTGTCAGTTTATATAAAAGGAAACCACGCGAGCGCGTGGCCTGCGCGCTCCAGCGGCTGCTTGCTGCGCGTTCAAGCGGGAGCGAGGAGAAACCGCAGCCTCTTTTTCGCGTCATCTAGTGGCGAGCAAAACAACCAGTCATTGGTGATATGGAACCGGCGGCAAGATTACAACTCCCTTCCCCTTGAAGGCCGGGCCCGGCCTCTTGCGTAATCGCCTTGAAGGGAGAGGGGTTGTAATCTTGCCGCGGGTTCCATATCACCAATGACTGGTTGTTTTCTCGCCACTAGATGACGCGAAAAAGAGGCTGCGGTTTTAGAGTGCCTCGATGCCACCCTAGCCTCGCCTCGCGCGTCCGCCATGTTTTACCCCACGCCGCGCTCTTTTTAAGCGTGCACGCGGCGCTTGCCGCCTTGTTGCCCGTCTGATTCGTCGCGAGTCCCGCAAGATGACTGGATGTTGCGTGCCACAGTGCACGAACCATTCTAGGAATGGATGGAAGATGTTTTCTTTCCCAAGGGATCCTAAAAGAATACTTTTATGGACAATGCTAATAAAGCTTGACAAGTGGCAGCCGACGAGTGCCTCTCGTCTATGCAGCGTGAGTATTGCAAGCACGTCGGGTACTTTTGGGATGATTTTTAAAACGGCGTGTATATTATTAGCAACGCCATTACAAGTTATGGGTGTGGTTTTGACTGCGTGTTGGTGCCTCAAACGTTGAGAGCCGTTCTCATAAATTTGGCGTTGTTTTCGGGGTGTGCTTGGAAATCGTACTTTCGCTGTCGCGGGCATCTCCTTCTTCTTCTTCTTTTTTTTTTTTTGATGCATGAACGTGTGATTATGAATATTGTCGCGTCTGTAATGAACTGCAACTATTCACTCAGAGTTGTGTTTTCTTGCGGAACAAGAACGACAAATAGAAAAAACAAATTTTTTTTTCGTTATCCGGTGGAATAATTTTCCAGAATTACCTCCCTGAAGGAACGCTTTTTGTGTACCATACACGGTCATTAATTTCAACGCGGAATTTGTGGCGCTGAAAAAAATGGCTGCAGATCCACGAAGTGAATGCTGATGACGGAGCGAAGCTAGGTCCTAAGGTCCATATTGTCTACGTTGAAGTCGCCGACTAGTATAAAGGACGGACACAGATATGGACAGATGGACGGACGGACGGATCCACGGACGTACGGAGGGATGGACGCACGGATAGATACGCGGACGTACGGAAGGATGGACGCACGCACGGGCGGACAGATGGACGGACGGGGGGACGGACAGATGCACGGATGGACGCCCGGACGGATGGACGGATATATGCACGGACGGATGGACAGAGTACGGTCTATTTTTAAATCATATGAGCGCTATCAACGCTCTTTGTACGGTATATGTAGCAGCTGTGTTTCGGTCCGACGGTGACAACGGACATCGTGAGAGCCTAAGGAGCTTCGCTCCTAAAAACTGAAGCATCACAGAGTAGAGTCGTTTACGCTGCGATCGCTAAACGACATTGTGATGCTTACCGCATTTTCGCTGGTATTTTCTCGAAATGGTAAATACAGCTAGCCGTATTTTAAATAGGCATTCAATAGGAGGACACGAGGACGAATATATCCGGCAATTGGTCACATAAAACAGCAGCCTCGGAACCTGCGCGCGAATTCTATTCGCTTTAAGATTTAGCTAAACAGCGAGTAATTTAAACCTTAGGGTTCTCACGTCAGCAAATTTATCACTGCTGATACATGTTGGGAAATGCTGTGTGTATGCGGTGTAAAAATAAATAAATAAATAAATAAACGAACATGTACACCCGCAAAGTATAAAAGTGAATAGTGATGCCTCCAGCTCTCAGTGATCCAAAGCAGCTGTGCACCACTCAGCCGCAGCCAGCGGCCGCGCCGGCGGTGAGGGTCATTACGTCCTGCATCACTTTTAGGCGCGAAACATTCAAATACTTGCTGTGATACGTGCCTACAAACCTATAACTAGCAACATCCGTGAATGATTATGCGTTTGCGAAGGCAAATCCAGCCCAAAGTGTCTTTACTCGTGAGCAAAAGGCTGCGAATACGCGCGCTGGCAGTGCGCGCATTGACGATTGGGATCAGTAATGGCGACCGCTGTAGCAGACGACGCGCTTGTCTCCACCCTGAACGGAGCGGAGGCGAACGAGCGCATCGAGGCACCCTACTGCGGTTTCTCTCGCTCCCGCTTGAACGCGCTGCAAGCAGCCGCCGGAGCGCGCAGGCCGCGCGCTCGCGTGTTTCCTTTCATAAAAATTGACAGTGTACATCAATCAATTTGTGCTGGTATACTGCAAATCGGTTCTGCGGAATCCCACAAGGTGGCGGGGAGGTCAAGAGAGGGAAAATTCACAACCAACCGTTCGTAGCGCAAAGCCACGAGACCGTACAACCTTGGCGCTTCGTGTACTGGTATAGGTGGCTCCAAGTTGGCTTACACTCTAATAAAAAAAAAGAGGCCTCTTTTTACTTTTCTTTACTACACATCAGTCTCCCCATCTATAACTCTTTTTGAAGAGTCGCGTTGACTCGTTTAGGAGACTCATGGGACTCGCGACTCTCCAAAGGAGAGTTAAAGGGGTGGTGCCATCAAATTTCGAGGCTATAACAAGCCTGTTATGGGTTTCCTCTGTATGCAAGGACACTCCACACGAAGGGTCGGACACAGCAAACGTTTAGAATATATTTTAATTCACTTCCAAGCTGTACCTAAATGTTCATTCTCCCGATCGATGCCCATCGCTAGCGCATCAAAACTGTCGTAGCTCTAAAGGAAGGACAATGAAAGTTTAAGTGGCGTCACACCAGAACTGTAGTGACGTGAGTGGCCGCCGGACCTCCGAAACGTACGTACCGGGCAAAGCATCGGTTGCTAAATCACTCGCCGAGTTTCCATCGCTTCCCGGCTAAGTGCTGCGCATCTTCGCGCAAGCCTTGTGCGGTCACGTGACCAAGTCTCATACACTTCTACGCAGGTTCTATAAACGTTGCTTCTACGTCACTGCCCAACTTGGCTCTCAGAAACCGAAACCGAAAGTTGTCCGCATAAATAAGGCGATATTAAATTATTTAGCGAGAATACGTGAATCTTGGTGGGTGTATCATGCTTCCTAGAGCTATAAGAAACACTTATAAAAAGGGGTGGTGCCACTAATTTGGTGGCATCACCCCTTTAACGTGTCCTTTTAAAGAGAGGCATACATCCCACGCCTCTCCTAAAGGGAGTCAACATGCCTCTCTAAAGAGAGTTATACGTGGGAGAGTCACATATGTATAGCAAAGAAGAGTAAAAAAAAACAGACCTTTTTTTTTTTTTTTTTCTTAGAGTTTACAGACCCGTCCGCGTGAAGTTAGAAAACGACAACGAGAACCAAATCAAGTTCGGAATCCATAACCATGGTAACTAGTGCATGAAAAAAACCGAAAGCGCGTGACAGGAGAGATTGCGCATTTTGGAGACTCGGTTTCTGAGCGATACAATGTCGTGATCTATAAGGAGCGATTGTAGACGCGACGATATCACTTAATGTCTTTCTATACGTGGCATAAGGCTTCGTGTTGGGGATAAGTGAATCGTGCACGTCAGATATGATAGGTAACTTGCCAACTTCAACCAGTCGTCATCTTCAACCTACGGCTGTTCCGCGTAGTGTAAGCTACTCATTGGCAACACGAGTGAAAGACCCCGTATATGAACCGCATAAGCAAGCAGCTACACAAAAGGTAAACTAGTAGAACGCAAACACTGTTGCTGCGCGTGTAGTTCATTGCCGACGTGACAGATTAGTGTCACTCGGACGGCTTTGTGAATGAAAAGAGTCATCGAGTAAAACTCGATGGCCATTCATCATCGAAACCTCTGGCTTCGTACCCTACAGCATCACATTCCACGGAGCTCTCTGTCTCGAGCAGCGTTGTGCACTCCGAACCCAATTTAGTTGTCCTTTTCCAAAGCCTACTGCCACTTTCAAAAGGTGAGATGAAGGTCAGTGGGTGCAAGTCCTTGAACACGCCATGACGTTTCCTCCCAACGCGCCGACAGTAGACACTTCCGAACAGCCAGAAACGCAAGACGGGTGACGCTGCGGCTCGCTATAGGACGCGCTTCGTGGTTTAAAACCAGAAAGCTAGCCCACGCTTTTCGTTTCCACCCGCACCCTTGCACTCAAACTCTATTATGACGGCTCCCCTTTTCTTGTTAAAGGGCTCCGTCCAACTCCGCTAACAACTCGCCCCGGGCAAAGGCAACAATGGCGCTTTGTATACGAGAATCGCTGTGTTCTCTACCCTTGGGCAGAGGTGCCGTCTGACATGAGTGAACATGCCCGGACCTGCAGCTTCCCGCCATACTGTTAGCCCATCTTCGTAACGACCGAGGGATACGTGCACGACTGCTCGCAAGGAGACGGAAAAGGTTAAGCTATTTCGGGGCCTCTGGTGGTTGTGCAGACAGGAGGCGAGGGACATGTCCCTTTTCTAGAAGCATCTTCTGCTACGAACTTATAGCCACGTTTTACTGTCGCTTACTGACAAAATTAACTGATGGAGATATGTATATTTTTACCATCGGTGTTACTCCCCCTTTTAAGTGTTTTTGGTGATTATTTTAATATACAGAATATGATAGGACAAGAAAAATTAACATTAGTAAAGCTGAGGGTGACAAAATTAAAAGCAGTCAAGTAAAAATTGGGGGACCCTTAATCTTCGCCTGTAAGAGTTGAACGCGATAGCGATATCCAGTCCCCAGTGCCTACTTCAATCACTTAGTGCATACTTGCTATGCACCCACTACGTGGTGTTAAGGGAATACGCGCAGTCAGGTGTGTGCCGTTTGTAATGGGTGGCCGGCTTTAAACTACGAAATCGTTATGATAGTCGCATATTATGACGCCCGATGGCAATGTACGCTTGTACCACGCAATATTCCTGGGATATTACATGTTATATTGCGACGTATATAAATGACGCTTGCGTTTGCGAAGCATGAAAGTTATTTTCACTGCATTTCCAAGCAGAGGAAGTTATTTTCACAGTGCTTCCAAGCAGATACTATTTTAATACGCATTCTAATTAATACCATGATGAAAAAAAAAAAGAGGCGTGGCTGTGTGGTAGAACACCTGCTTGCCACGCAGACGGCCCGGGTTCGATTCTCACTCGGACCCGGAAATTTTTATTATTTATTTTATTTGCATCTTTCTCGATTTTTCGATCACGGACAAGATGATGATTTTTTCGCTCACAACCAACGACGCCGACGCCGGCACCGACGCCGGAATTTCTGCGAAACGAGCTCTTTAACGCTATCGCGTTAAAACTGGTGCTGACGCTTGTCAATGTTGAGCTCGCGCGCCTTCTTACGGGTAGTAACAACAAAATAATTGCTGCGGTTTTACGCGCCAAAACCTAGATATGGAGTGCTCTGGAGATTTAAACAGCCTGAGGTTGTTTAAAAGGCCCCTAAGCAACCTCTGAAAATATGAAGAACGAGCTCGTTATTCTCTCCAGACGACTCCCGTATTTGCGATACAATTTCTGACGCCAGCTGTTTGTTCAAGTGACGTCAGAATAAAGAAATAAGCACTCTATTGGTCTATACACGAGAGATATCTGCTGTGAATTGTCGCCTGCCCTGTTTCGCCATGCTGTCACATGCCCGTTCTGCCTTGTCTCGCATGACTATCGTGCGCGATAAACTTATTTCACTTCGTTTTCGACGTTTGCGACTGCGCAAGCGGAGATAGCAGCGTATAGTCGAAAAGCCCGTGTATTTTCCTTTGTATCATTGTCTGTTAGTTCTCATTAATACTGTGTCTAAAAAACAAACACGAGCCCTTCGATTTCCCCTTTCCCTCATGATCTCTTGCATCACTCGTGTTGTTGCCGATGGTCACTTATCGGGTTTGATGAGGCACCTAAGGCTTCGGCCTCAATGCACCAATAAGTGGCGTATCGTATACACTAGCTATTATACACTGAACGTGTATAGCGATAGTTCGACGCCGGTGACGTGGCCCCGTCCAGACAGAAGCTGCTCCCGCTGTACGGAGTGACAGGTGACAGCGACGCCAACGCGAAACGGAGAGGCGTGCGTTGAATGCCCCTTGCATTCCTGTCCAACGGTAGCTGTAGAGCCGGGAAATGGTGAAAACACGAAACAAAACCACTCAACTGAGAGCGTTTTGTGCTGCTCTGTTCTGGGACAGAGTTTTCAGAACTTATTTCGTAAGTGTTCACTAACCACTAGTCGGTGGGCACCTCTTAGTCTAGAATATTCTCGTTCGAGTTTTCCTTTTTTGACTTTTTTGTTTGCTTTTTTGTAAATTCGAAAAAATTGTTCGGCGAACGCATGTGCCCATTGAGACGGGGTCGGTCAGAGCGGAACATGATGCGTGCGTCTCCCTTGCTGAGTGGACACGCTGGGCACAGCGACGCTACGCAAGCAAAGCGTGAGCGCTGTAGAATCCGACGCGACCGGTAGGTAGCCTAGATAACCGGCCGTTTTAGGGTGATGTCAGCCTTTGACCCACTACATGCCGCCAACGCACCGCCGCCCGCCAAAACACAATGTTGCCAGACAGCGGCGCCGCGCTATCGTGCCATCTTGGTGCCCGCACTGCGTCTACGCCCGGTTCCGTTTAATCATCGACAATGCGGCGCCGAACGTAGCGGTAGCGTGCTAAACGCTGCCGGTGAAGCCTGAGAATGCCTCGATTCTGCGTACCGCTGTGCACTAACCACAACAGAAAGGGCTTGCGAATGTTCCGCTTCCAGCGAGCCCGGGCCGACGGCTACTCTGGCTCGCTCAAATAAATCGAGACGGCTGGGAGCCCACCAGTGCGTCTCGCATTTGCTCTGTGAGTACTGCGGATTTCGTTCACGGTTTGTTGCTGCGGGACATGTTATATGCGTTTCACGGTGTTCTCGAATGCATAGATAACCGAAGTTGTCGTTGCTGCGTCCACGCATTGCGAGTAGGCAGCCTACATACGGGACGCGTCCGCGCGTGCACGCGGAGACGCGCTCGCTGGTCGTGAGCTGTTGCCTCCCTTGCGTGAGCTCGCGTCAGCGTCGCTCAGCGTTACGTCGCAAGAGCTCAGGGGAGCGGCGGTTGGGACCAAAATGGCGGCGCACAGAAAACTATGCTAGATTTGGTGGAAGCTGGCAACAGCGTGCCCCATTACCCGCTGGTTCTGGCTGAGTTTCTTGAAGGCACTTTTTGAAGATGTCTCCACCCTAAAACGGCCGGTCATGTAGGCTCCCCTAGCGACCGGCGTCTGTTGGCGCGCCCTGACGGACGGACGGACGGATGGACGTGAGCATAAGACATTAAAGGCTTTCGCCTTAAAAGACTACTTCTTTAGCCGCGCAGGCAATCGGCTGACACTCTTCGGTTGTCTTGGAGGGGGGGGGGGGGGGCTTTACAGGCTTCTTAAGTTTATTCTACTACAGGCAATCACGCCGAAACGCGAGCGTCTGTCACATCCGCGTAGTCGCGCGCTTCAACACGTATCATGTGATTCCTGAAAAAAAGAATATTATTCGACGTATAATAGTTAACGTTCCCGACGTAAAAATGTTAGAGTGCTTAAAACCAGACCCACCGACAGGTTTCCGCAATGTGAACGTGAAAAGTACAGCTGCTTTGCCAAGGAAACTGCCTGATTCATTGAACTCAAACAGCAAACATTCAGGCCCGACGGGAGACCTTATGGCCGAGTGAGACATTTACGTTACGTAGCAGCACGATAACACAGCGCGCACTTTACACTCGAAAGCATGCAATGTGCAGCGTCATTAATTGATTACCGCTTCCATGCATGGTGTCTGGAGAAAACGCCGCAGGTGAAAGCAAAAGACCTGCGCACGTCTAAAGCTAAGTTCTGTCGTAGTATATGCCTTTCATTCACGGACTAATAAGACGAGAAATTAGAAAGTAGAATAAGTTTCTCAAGTGTTAATTCGAGAATATTATCTCGGACCTCTAGTTATGTGGTTACAAAAGATGGGTTGGACCTGAACTTAAGTGAGCGAGCCGCCATTTTTCTGTCATTACGCGGTTATGAGGCATAGGCGGGCGCACGAAGGGGGGCAGGGGGGGGGGGGCGCCCCTCACCTAAGGGGGGGGCGGGGGTGAATAGGCAGACTGCGCCCCCCTTTAGGTGAATAGGAAGGGGGGCGCGAAGTCTGCCCCATGCCTTAATAGGGAGAGGGGTGCTACGAAGAACCTTCGCCTCCCCCCCCCCCCCCCGAAGGGGGGAACCCTGGGCACGCCTATCGATGACGGTACAACTTAAAAAAAAATTACGCGCTTGGCTACCCGCTAGCTTGTTCGCATTACAATTGATCATGGGTCACATGACTCCACAAGCACAACACGAGAGCTAAAGGAATGAGGAAAGTTCGATGACACCCGCGTATGTACTCATTTTCTTTATTTATTTATTTATTTATTTATTTATTTACGAATACTTCACGGGCACCACACAGCAGTATTAAGTATGTGAGAGGGCATATGCAATATGCAAATTTTTAGAAAGAACACAAAACAAACATAAGGATTTAGAAATGAGGTATTATACTTTGGCAAAATGTGAGAGCTAACAAAGATGACAAACGAAGGCGCAAATACCGAATGCCGCCATGACAGGACGAAGACGCAACGCAACGGTGACAAATCGCGGCCAGCTTTTATCAATAACCACCCCGAAAGCGCTGTTTAGTATTGTAATTAAGTGCACTAATGACAATATACACTGCAAATATAAATTTATGGGCTTGATAAAATGATTCGCTCGAGTGGGAGTCACGAAAACATATTGTAGCCCGTGATTTTTAAGATTCGCTGCACCATAGCACCTTCACACAGAAGCCAGTAAACAATGTATATAATTATACCTTTAGAATAAGCAGGCAGCGAAATGTTCGACATCGTAGCCTGGTAATTGCAGGACGACTACTGCAAAATCAAATAAACATGTACATAAGAAGCTTCTCTTACTTCATGTCCAACGACGGATGGTCCAGTGTCCTTTTGACTAGGGCCAATGACCTCTCAACGAGAAACGGTGACGGGCCTGCTGTAACTCGACACAATCGCAAAGAGTCACTCCGATAGACAACTAGTCTGCGCAGCAGCCTGAGCACAACAAACAAACATCGTTGTTCAATGCGGCGCGTTGAGGCGAGGAGGAAGGCGGGGGGCGGCGGGCTGTTCTGGTGCAAGCTGGGACACGCCGAAAGTCTTCGTGGAACAGGCGACGAAAGAAAAAAAAAGTTGAGAGGCAGTGGTGGTATGCAAGTGATGGCGCGTCGCTCTGATTGGATGAAGATCTACTCCCCCCAACATGATAGGGAGTTAGCTGTTTGTTCCGAGTTAACACTTGGTTTTTGAAGCCCATACCGGCACGCAGGCGACAAGATTGAAGGGCCGACGTGTATGCTTCTGACTCGGATTTTGTAGAGCTAGATTTTGAAGTCTGTGTCACTGTGTCGAAAAGCTGTGAGCAACTCACCAGTGAAGTTATCGAGGCTGATAAGATACAGCAGCTGAGATAGTGTTGCATCAGCATGTCGTCGATTGCCCTTAAAAAAAATAGTAATAAGGCAGCTTTTCACTAGTGCCGCCAAGCCTGAAGGGACAGCGTAGATGGGCGACCTTCCTTGTTTCTCTTTATTTATTCCTGCCTTCCTGTTTCTCTTTTTCTGTCACTCTCTTGTCTCTGTTTGTTTCTATTTATTTCTTCCTCCGTCTTCTTATTTCTCACTCTTTCTATGTCTTATCACTTTCTTCCCTTTCTTCCTCTCTCTGTCTCTTTCTTGCTTCATATTTCGTTTGTTTTCTTTCTCTCTCTCCCTCTGCCTCTCTGTACTCGTTCTCTTGCCCATCCGAGTAATAATAATAATATCTGGGGTTTAACGTCCCAAAACCACGATATGATTATGAGAGACGCCGTAGTGGAGGACTCCGGAAATTTCGACCATCTGGTGTTCTTTAACGTGCACTGACATCGCACAGTACACGGGCCTCTACCATTTCGCCTCCATCGAAATGCGACCGCCGCGGCCGGGATCGAACCCGCGACCTTCGGGTCAGCAGCCGAGCACCCTAAGCGCTATACCACCGCGGCGGACGCCCATCCGAGTAATTGCATCCACGCCGAACAAATCGGTGCAGCGGGAGAGCGCAACCGGGCGCACATGTTCGGGTAGCGAAGAAGATGAAGAGAACGAAGAGAGCGCGCGCCGGTCGAGTTCTTGCGTTGCACGCGTTAGAAATGTAGACGCCATTCATTATTATGATAGTTTTTGTTCAGTGGCGTATCCAGGGGGGGGTTCACCCCCCGCCCCCCGGAAATTTCCAATTTTGCTTGCGTATATATGCACGCACACATACAAACGCACGCACTAACATACATAAAGTATGATTGAACCCCCCCCCCCCCCCCCCAAAAAAAACAAAAAATTCTGGCTACGCCACTGGTTTTTGTTAACGCTCCCCAGCCAAACCAAAACAGCCCTGCTGTTAAAAAACGAAATTGAGTATCTGACTGTAATGTGATAAGGTTAGCTCCAGAATAAACACAACTGGAGTCGCGCTGCCAATCTTATCAGAACAGTCTATAACAAAGGGAAAGTAGACAACCACCTGTTTGTAGCCCGAAGCCACAACGAAATCTGTACGGGTTTCTCAGAAAGAAAAGCTTCTTAGTTGCCGAAAAATTCGTCCTGGTCCGGGGTTCTGCGGGATTCCAAATGAGTTCTGCGGAATTCCGCAGAACTCGTTTGCATTACAGTCTGTAACAATCGTTATGGTCCCCAAACACTGCGGCGCGGCCTGCGCCAACAGGGAGTAACATGTGTAACATTTTTTGTGAGTGAAGCCGGGTGACATGAAGACGAAGAAACGAGCATGCGTGCCAATGTAAACATAAGCAAAATTTAGAAGATATGAGAAGAGCTTGGCAGCAATTATACTGAAGGAATAGAACACGATATATATGGTGTAAAGAAACTGCTAACACAAAGATGTTGTTCTCTGTGCTGATTAAATGTGGGCTAAAGTAGGAATTCAGTCGAGACACAGGATACATTTTTTTTTATTTATATATGAAAAATATCGGAAGGTAGGCTACACAAGAGCCGGCTATCCCAACATCATGGCAGCAATATAGAAGATACATACAAAGATAAGAAAACAGTTTACGCCGCACATCAAGAGTAATAAAGAAACCCAGGACAAACTATGGTATGCAAACCATTGATAAGACGAACGAGACCAGTGACTGCTTCGAACGAACCAAAACGGTTTATTTAGAAGAAGTGAAGTAGCACGCGCTCGCGCCAGGGAGAAGTCTTCTTTCTTCTTCTTCTGGCGTTTTGATGATGATATTTTATAGGCTCCCGCCCGCCCAAGTTGCAACGGGATATGTTTTGGCGGGCTATTTGAAACACCCCTCCAGAGGGTATAGGTGGTTTACCGATCTTCTTAGAAGTTCTTTGTCTCCTGTCCGAAGTAGACAAGCTCTTGTTATTCCGTCTCGCCCAGGGTAGATTTTTTCAATCCGGCACATCTTCCAAAATGTTCTTGGACCCTTGTCTTCAATCAACACCATGTCGCCCTGTGACAGTGGTCTTGCCTGTCGCGTCTGGGCTTTGACTGTAGCTCCTATTTCCTTGATGTATTCTCGATGCCATCTCTTCCACCAAGCTCGCCAGAGTTTGCATCTGCTTCGCCATGCGTCTTCAACATCACCAATGTACAGCCTTGTTTGTACGTCTTGAAGCTGTCGCCGTCCGCCTATGATGTCTGCTGGCGTTATTGGCATTGGCTCATTAGGCTCTCCGTACACGTACGTCAACGGTTGATTGTTGAGTGCTCCTTCAACTTCTGCTACAATAGTGCGTAGCTCTTCCACCTGAAGTTGTCCTTTTCGATATTATCTTCCTCATCGATGTTTTCATGCTTCTGATGAGGCGCTCATAAAATCCTCCCCACCACGGGGCGCACTCAGCTATCGTTTTCCACTCTATTTGGTTGCCGCTGCAGTAATCCTTTACCACTTCGTGTCTAATAGCTTCAAGCATTCGGTTGATTTCCTTCTCGGCTTTTATAAATGTTTTGGCGTTGTCCGAATAGATAACTGCAGGCATCCCCCGTCGAGCGGTAAATCGTCGGAAAGCTTGTAGAAAACTTGATGCTGACATGTCGTTGGTAACCTCCAAGTGTACGCCTCTCGTTACCGCGCAGGTGAATATCAGCACATATTGTTTCACGATCTCGTACTTGTCTTTTGCGTATAGTGGTCCGGTGAAATCAACTCCGGTGACTTTGAATGGCTCTGCTTCGGTGACTCTGTCCGCCGGGAGTGGAGGCATGTTTTGAGAGACCGGTCTGGTGTTATGCCTCTTGCAGACTACGCACTTGTTCAAAATTCTTTTCACTGCTTGGCGACCCTGCAATATCCAGAACTTGGTACGCAGTTGCGCGAGTGTCGCTTGAACTCCTCCGTGCAGTACCATCTGATGCACGTGACGTATTAACAGTTCCGTGAAACGCCCGTCCTTTGGAAGTACTATGACGTGCCTGTTGGATTCCTGGCTGCATTGCAATCGTCCCTTCTGTCTGATGAGTCCGTCGTCATCAAGGTAGACTTCGTGCCCATTAATTTGAAAGGACTTAGCGCTTGAATCAGCCTCTCCCCTTGTCTGTCTCAGTGGTACTTGGGTCTGTCTTATCCAATATGTCTCTGCATTTGTTACCTCTTTTCCAGTCAACGACCCCTTGTGATGTATTTTTCTTGCGTTGTCGATGAATCTGAACACCCATGCTGTCACTCTTACAAGCCGTACGTATGATGAATACCTCTCGATATCTAAGATTGGTTCATTTTGTGCTCTTCCCGTGCATTGGTGGCATTGCGCTTCGTGCTGATCTTCCATTTCTGCATTCGTCTCAATCATACTTGCTGTGTTCTTCTCCTGTGAGGTTACCCATTCGGGTCCATGCCACCATAACTTTGAGTTTATCAACGCCTTTGCGCTTATTCCTCTTGTAAGTAGGTCAGCAGGGTTGTCTTCACCTTGAACGAATGACCAGCTTGCTTGAGGTGTTTTCTCTCTTATTTCGGAGATTCTGTTAGTAACAAACTGATCTCTTTTGCTTGTTCCTTTGATCCAGTGAAGCACAATCATGGAATCCGTCCAGCAGTGTGTTTCTTGAATTCTTTCGTTGAAGTGACCTTTGATGTAGTCGCATAATCTCGATGCTACCACCGCTGCCATCAGTTCGAGTCGCGCCAATGTCAGCTCTTTAATTGGAGCTACGCGGCTTTTCGCTGCCACTAGCCTTGATTCCTTGCTTCCACCACAGAAATCTCATCGCATCTCTATCCTCATCACGTATAGATATTTGTAGAAATGCCTTTTCTACATCTCCTACTAATGCCACTTTTTCTTTTCGGAAGTTTATCAACAGCGACAGCATGTCTTCATTCAAATTGGGTCCTGCCTCCAGATTGTCGTTTAAGGACATTCCCTTTTTGAGAGTGTGACGAGGCGTCAAACACTACTCGAACCTTTGTCGTGGCTCGGTCCTCTCGAATGACCGCATGATGTGGCATGTAATAACAAAGTGCATTTTGCGGTTCTGATGACTCTTGAACCTCTTCTGCGACTCCCAATTTCATGTACTCTGTTATAGCTTTGTCGTAGCGACGCAGCACGTCTTCATTTTTCTGCAGCCTTTTAGTAAGTTGCTGTAGTCTTTTCATGGCATTTTCCTTTGTTGCTTTCCAAGTTTACGTTCTCTTTCCATGGCAAGCTGACTTGATAGCGACCGTTTTGTTGCACTATATTTTGCTCGAATTCCTCGACGATATTATCTCCTGTGGCATCCAAACTGTTCCTCGTGATCCCCATTGACTCCAGGCTCCAGAATTTTTGTAGTTCTTGCTTGAGTTCAGTTTCTGCAGCTTCAACCTTCAGAACCATGACTGCTTGATTTTGGGTCAGTCTTGTCTTGCTTTGCTCCGACGGACCTTGCAGAACCCAGCCCAGTGTTGTCTCGACAGCCATCAGTCGACCCTCGATCCTTCGGGTTCTACCAGTGAAGAACTCCCAATAATAATCTGAGCCGATGAGCAGTCCTACGGAGTCTGTTGCGGTCGTCTCGGTCCTGTCATCAGCCACTTGCATATTCAGTTGCTTCATTTTCTCGCTGAGTTTCTGGCTTGGAGCGGGTATACAACTGTGCGAGATCACGTCGACTTGTAACGCTTCGATCACCGTTGTTGTTTTTGATTCTCTTTGCGCTATAGTCACTTGCACAACTTTCATTAGCTTGACCTTTTCATCTCCTCCAAATGAACCAATCGTCAGCCTTTCCTGTCGCAGCACCTTCGCACCTATTTCTTTCGCTAATCCGGCCTTCAATGAATGAACGCTGACTTCCGCTATCTAATAGCAAACGGCAATGTCGGCCACATTTTTCTCCTTCTATGCATGCGACAGCCGTCTGCAACAGCACAAAATTCTGCTTCAGATTTTCAGTAGCGTGTAGCGTAGATGTCGTCGCTTCGGCTTGCGTTGTTGTGACAAGCTCCGCCCTTGCTTTCTGCACCGTTCTACACACTGACGTAGCATGCCGTCCCTTGCATTGCTTGCATTTCACTTGGGCTTTGCAAATACGTGCAGTGTGGTTTGGTCGTGTGCATCTGAAGCATGCTCTATTTTCGGTAAGCATAGCTTTCTTTTCATCTATTGGAATGCTCCTACGACAGTCTTCAGTTGCATGGCCTTTCTGCTTACAGAATAAGCAGCTTCTGTCGGCTGAGCTATAGAAGCTTGAAGTTGTGCGTATCTGTCGGCCGTTATCCCGTTGGTTTGCAGTTATCCTCTCTTGTTCACGTTGCGTTTCTTCCCGAAAAGCTGCTTGCTCTCTCAAGAATAACAGAAGCCTGTTCAGCTTTTCCTCACACGATTTTCCTGCTGGGTTGCTTTGGGCACCGTCTTCCGAAGCTGGGCTACTTGTCATAGCTTCCCTTGACTTAAACTGCACTGATAATTCTGGTGGAATTGCTCTTTTCAGCACTGGCAACAACATCGGCGCGTAGCTCTCGGTTTCCACTTTCAGTGATCTGAGTGCCAATATGTTAACTTGCACTTTCTGCACTAGCCTAGTTAGGTCATCGGTATCTTGAGCAGACCTCACTTTGTCTAAGCTCAAAAGCTCGTTCATATGCATCTCAATGGAATGCTCACGATTTCCGAACGTTGTCTGCAGTATTTTGATTGCTTCGTCATAATTATCCTCTGCCGAGTACTGCAGCCCTTCAATAGCAGCAGCCGCCTTTCCGGTTAGCGATGCTAACAAGTAATTGAATTTCTGCCCTTTGCTCATGTTCGGTCTCAGGTGAACTGCCGACTCGTACTGAGCCCAAAATCGGTTCCACTCCAAAGCCTTCCCGCCGAACTTTATCATTTCAAGCTTTGGTAGCTTAACTAGCTCCGTCGCGTCCTGTCCTGCACTTGACGACGTCGCCTGCCTTGTCCTATCGTTTGAATCCGATTGCGCTGGCTCTCGAAGTCTGAATTCTATTGTAGACAAGATCGTCGTTATTTTCATGTCATACTCTATAACTCTTTCGAATTCAGCTTCGGCACACTCTTCGGTCAGAAACTTTTCCATTTGCTCGTTGGCGCTCTTGAGGCTCTCGCTTATTCCTTTAATCTGCGCCTGCGTTGTGAGCAACTTCTCCCGGTTAGCTTCATCATTAATTTGCTGCTCTGCAGCGTTGATCAGCTGCGTTATCTGAGAGCGAAGCGCCTTCCTTTTCTTCGTTATCACTTCCTTGCTCATTTCTAGGCAGGTAACAATGACGCCTTACTTGTCAGTCATCCGTTCCGATGCTTCTGCTGTCCACCGTGGTCTCGTCGCTCGATCCAGGTCAATCCTCTGCTCCTCCGCCGTTTTCTTCTCTGCTGCTCCGTGGCAGGTGGACCTTTCTTACCGGCGGGGAGGTAGTATCCTGGTCACGGCACCATTGATAAGACGAACGAGACCAGTGACTGCTTCGAACGAACCAAAACGGTTTATTTAGAAGAAGTGAAGTAGCACGCGCTCGCGCCAGGGAGAAGTCTTCTTTCTTCTTCTTCTGGCGTTTTGATGATGATATTTTATAACCATCGAGTATGAAACTCTGTGTTTATGCTATATATATCCTGCTGTTGTTGAAGTGACCGGAAATTGTAAAACAATTCATGGAATTGAACATTTATTGATGAACACATTTCTTGCTTCGGATTGGGATGTGTTGTACAAATGTTAATGTATTTGTGACTTCAATAATAATAAGGATGTTTGCTGACTGCATTGCACGTTACTAAGTGTTACTATAGTTACTTCATCAGTGATTAGGTTCTTGTTGTTCTTACTGCACTTGTGATTATGTTCTCACTGGGATTGTCATTACTGTCATTGTACCATTACTATGATTAGTGACGATGTCCTTGTTTATTGCTTAACGTTCAAACTTAATTTGTCACTTTCGAAGCCGTTGTTTCCGCTGGCCCAGTGAGGTAAGGCCTAGTCAGGAGGTTTAAGTCGTCCTTTTACCATATCTCTCGGGCGAAGCTTGTATGTGTTATGCAAAAATAAATAAAGTAAGAAAGTAACACAAATTTCAACGGGACTTCAACCTCCATACGACAAGTCACCATGCCAGACATTCAACGCTCGTTCGGTTGGTTGAAAGGGGTTGAAATCGAGCAAAGCTATCCAGTAGATGTGGCCCGAGACGATGTGTTTCGGTCACGTGTGCGGCCTAGAACGCACACCGTCATCCCGCCGCCTGGTGGGTCCCACAATGTAGAACACACACGCTAACGGGTACGGAATCACATACCCGCTAGTCACCTGATTCTCACGAATTCACATCCACCACGTCTGCCTTATGTCACTAGTTCAGAAATCTGGCTGTTGGTTTATTGGCCATAACGTCATATGTACCAGCGCGATCGCTCTTCAAAACCACATAGCAACTTACATATTCAGAGATATTCATATCATTAATTGCTATTGCCCTGCTAGATACTAGCAGCATTGTTCCAATACAATCAAGAAAATATATTCACAGTACACATAAAATTTCACTTAAATTGTCTATATTATATTAACGCGATAGCGTAAAGAGCTCGTTTCGCAGAAATTCCGGTGTTCGCGTCGGTATCGTCGGTTCTGAGGGAAAAACAAGCGTTGTCCGTGAGAGAAAGATCGAGAAAGATTCAAATCAAATAAATAATAAAAATATTCGGATCGGAGTGAGAACCAAACCCAGGCCGTCTGCGTGGCAAGCAGGTGTTCCACCACAGAGCCAGGCCAAAACTTATTTCAGAAAAAAAAAAAAAACACTGTGTGAATGTTGTGTAGAAGGCAGAGTCTCTTTAGCGCATGTAATATAGCGTGGCAGAAGCTAACTTTTTAAGTGCGGAGCACTTTAGGGGGCCGGCTATCGTATGCTGTCCTATGCTGTCATATGCTGTCATATGCTGTCGTCGTCGCTTGGCGTAACGTAGGCAAAGCCACATATAGCACAGCCATCTGTAGCGCACGCTCGCGCCAAAGAGAAGTATTCTTGCTCTTGTTCTTCGAGCGCCTTGATGATGATAGTGTCACGTGGTCGTGACGTCGACGAAGGCAGCAGGCGACGTGTTTAAGATGAAACTGTTTATTAGGCCGAACTTGTGGCCGGTAAACGGAAAGTAAGATTACAGCAATACACGCTGGCACTGATAGCGGCGAACAGAGCGTCGGCCGTCGATCAAACTGAACATCGTTGGAGCGCGCCGGCTTTTATGCATCATGCGTCGAACATTCTAGCCTTATCACTGGTCATCGCGCAAGCTCTGGAATAATCTCGAGCGGTCGCGTCTTGCGCGCAATCTTAACAAAACGATCTACAATAATCGCGAAGGTTCCAGAACAATAAGGCGCGGTTTGAGCTGGGCTTTGCTGACGGTCTTTGTGGGCGAAAACCGAATACAACAAAAGTGAAAATAAGAATAGCGCGTGGCAATGCCCCCCTCTGAAAAGGCATCGTCCCGATGCTTAAAACAGAACACGGGGGAAAATGCATGCAATAATAAATCACAACAATAAAGAAAGAAAGTACAATAATTAAGCAATAAGCGCAGTCCTCAGGTTTGCTAACGCGCGTAATACGGCTTGAGGCGCACGACATGGACGACTTCAGGTCGCGCACGGCGCCGTTGAGAGTTCGTTATGCCGTCCGGGACGACCTCGTAGTCCAGAGCACCGAGACGTCGAAGCACCTTGTACGGCCCGAAGTATCGCCGAAGGAGTTTTTCACTAAGTCCACGTCGGCGTATCGGTGTCCACACCCAAACGCGGTCGCCGGCCTGGTATTCCACGAAGCGTCGTCGAAGATTGTAACGGCGGCTGTCGGTCGTCTGCTGATTCTTGATGCGCAGGCGGGCGAGTTGTCGGGCTTCTTCAGCGCGCTGAAGGTAGACGGTGACGTCGAGGTTTTCTTCGTCGGCGACGTTGGGCAGCATGGCGTCGAGCGTCGTTGCCGGGTTCCTACCGTAGACCAACTTGTATGGCGCCATCTGTGTCGTCTCCTGCACGGCCGTGTTGTATGCGAAGGTCACGTACGGAAGGATGGCGTCCCACGTCTTGTGTTCGACGTCGACGTACATGGCCAGCATGTCGGCGATGGTCTTATTTAGACGCTCGGTCAGGCCGTTGGTCTGTGGGTGGTACGCGGTGGTCCGGCGGTGGCTTGTGTGGCTGTATCCCAAGATCGCCTGGGTTAGGTCAGCCGTAAACGCCGTACCTCTGTCGGTGATGAGAACCTCTGGGGCGCCGTGTCGAAGGACGATGTTCTCAACGAAGAACTTGGCTACCTCGGCGGCACTGCCTTTGGGCAGGGCTTTTGTTTCGGCGTAGCGGGTGAGGTAGTCGGTGGCCACGACGATCCATTTATTTCCGCAAGTCGACGTTGGGAACGGCCCCAGGAGGTCCATCCCGATCTGCTGGAACGGTCGCCGAGGAGGCTCGATCAGCTGAAGGAAGCCTGCTGGTCTTGTGGGCGGTGTCTTCCGTCGCTGACAGTCTCGGCACGTCCTTACGTAGCGGGCGACGTCGGTGGCAAGGCGCGGCCAGAAGTACTTTTCCTGTACTGTTGCGAGCGTGCGGGAAAGTCCGAGGTGTCCCGCCGTCGGGTCGTCGTGTAGTGCCTGGAGGACTTCTGGTCGCATTGCTGCAGGCACCACGAGAAGGTAGTCGGCTCGAAGTGGCGAGAAATTCTTCTTTATGAGAACGCCGTTTCGCAAGAAAAACGACGCGAGTCCTCGCTTGAATGCCTTTGGAACAATGGCGGTCTTGCCTTCGAGATACTCCACAAGGCCCCTGAGTTCCGGATCAGCTCGCTGTCGTTCGGCGAAGTCGTCGGTAGTTATGGTTCCCAAGAAGAAGTCATCCTCCTGGTCATCCTGCGGCGGCGGGTCGACGGGGGCACGAGACAAGCAGTCGGCGTCAGAGTGTTTTCGTCCGGACTTGTAAACGACGGTGACGTCGAATTCTTGAAGTCTCAGACTCCATCTTGCGAGACGACCTGAAGGGTCCTTCAGGTTAGCCAGCCAACACAAGGCGTGGTGGTCGCTCACAACTTTGAAGGGCCTGCCATAGAGGTAGGGGCGAAACTTTGACGTTGCCCAAATGATGGCAAGGCACTCCTTTTCTGTTGTGGAATAGTTGGCTTCTGCCTTGGATAGCGACCGGCTAGCATAACTGATAACCCTTTCCACGCCGGCAGTTCTCTGGACAAGTACGGCGCCGAGTCCTACGCTGCTTGCGTCGGTGTGGATTTCCGTGTCGGCGTGTTCGTCGAAATGCGCAAGTATTGGAGGCGTCTGCAGGCGTCGTTTCAATTCTTGAAATGCTTCGACTTGCGCCGCTTCCCACTTGAATTCCACGTCGTTTTTCGTGAGCTGAGTTAGTGGCTCGGCGATGCGTGAAAATTCCTTGACGAAGCGTCTATAATAGGCGCACAAGCCGAGAAATCGGCGTACGGCCTTTTTGTCGGTAGGCGGCGGGAAGGCAGCGATGGCAGCTGTTTTCCGTGGGTCGGGGCGAACTCCAGACTTGCTGATGACGTGACCCAAGAACAGGAGTTCCTCGTATGCGAAGCGGCACTTTTCTGGCTTCAGGGTGAGTCCGGAGGCCTTTATTGCTTGAAGTACTGCGTCAAGTCGGCGGAGGTGTTCGTCGAAGTTTGAAGCAAACACAATGACGTCGTCCAGGTACACCAGGCAAGTCTGCCACTTCAATCCTGCCAGCACTGTATCCATAACCCGTTGGAAAGTCGCAGGCGCCGAGCAAAGACCGAAGGGCATGACTTTGAACTCGAAGAGACCGTCTGGTGTTATAAACGCGGTCTTCTCTCGGTCTCTCTCGACGACTTCAATTTGCCAATAGCCCGTCTTGAGGTCCATCGACGAAAAGTACCTGGCGTTGTGGAGTCGATCCAGGGTATCGTCGATCCGTGGTAGAGGGTACACGTCCTTCTTCGTTATTTTGTTCAGGCGGCGATAATCGACGCAGAAGCGTAGGGTTCCGTCCTTTTTCTTCACTAACACCACGGGTGACGCCCACGGACTCTTTGAAGGCTGGATGATGTCGTCGCGTAGCATTTCGTCGACTTGGTTCTTTATGGCCACGCGTTCCCGCGTTGAAACTCTGTACGGGCTCTGACGTAGTGGCCTGGCGCTTTCGTCTGTTATGATGCGGTGTTGTGCGACTGGGGTCTGTCGAACTCTTGACGAGGACGAAAAGCAGTCCCTGTATTGCAGCAGCAGGGTTTTGAGCTGTTCTTGTTTATGCGTCGGAAGGCTCGGATTGATGTCGAAAGCTAGTTCATGGGCTTGGTTCGTCGTAGCATGTTCGGTAGGCTCGGCGAGGGCGAGAGCGTTGCTAGCTTCCACAATTTCTTCGATGTAGGCGACCGTCGTGCCTTTGCTCACATGCTTGTATTCGTTGCTGAAGTTCGTGAGCATCACTGTTGCTTTCCCTTCACGCAACTCGGCGATGCCTCTTGCGACGCAAATCTGACGGTTTACAAGCAGGTGCTGATCGCCCTCGATGACGCCTTCGAAGTCTGTGGGTTTTTCGGTGCCGACGGAAATTATGACGCTGGAGAGAGGCGGAACGGTGACGTGCTCGTCTATCACGTTCAATGCATGGTTTCCCGGCGTCGTCTGGGTAGGCAGCGCTTTTTCTGAAGTTAGTGTTATCGACTCAGACCTTAGGTCGATGACGGCACCGTGGTCACTTAGGAAGTCCATTCCAAGTATCACATCCCTTGAGCAGTGTTGTAGGATAACAAAGCTCGCAGGATAAGTCCGGTTATTGATGGTGACTCTCGCCGTGCAGACTCCAATTGGCGTTATCAGGTGGCCTCCAGCTGTCCGGATTTCGGGTCCACTCCAAGCGGTCTTTACTTTCTTCAGCTTGGCGGCGAATGGCCCACTGACGACGGAATAGTCGGCACCAGTGTCGACGAGAGCGGTGACGTTGTGACCGTCGATGAGAACGTCAAGGTCGCTAGTCCGTCGTCTTGCGTTGCGGTTAGCTCGCGGCGTCGGGTCACGGCTGCGTCGATTTGTTGCGCTGCTTCCATCATGCTGCGTCGTCAGATCTGGCTCGGTCCGCGAGGTTTCGTCGGCAGGGCTCTGTCTGCTTCGCGTCGTGGTCAGCAGGTTTCGTCGCGGCGTCATCGTCGGCGTCGGCGGAGGATCTTCGGTAGTTCGACGTACAGCAACCGCACCTCCATCGGTTGCTGCCCTTAGTTTTCCGGGTAAGGGCTCGGAGATCGGCCCCGAGCCGGACTGGTGTACTGCCTGCGATGCGGTGAGGTGTAGCGGCCTGGCGACGGTGAACGGGAAGGTCGTCGGGGTGTCCACTGCGCTCCTGTGAGGTAGTCGGCGATGTCACGAGGTCGTTCGCCCGGCTGCGGACGCGGCGCGTTTACGGCGAAACCACGCAGTCCCATCTCCCGGTACTGGCAGCGGCGGTACGTGTGCCCGGCTTCACCGCAGTGGTAGCATAGGGGGGCGGTGGTCAGGGGGCGCGCCAAACATCGGTCTTCCTCGGAGGGTAGCGCTGGTTGGCAGGTCGCCGGTATGGCGCCGGTGGTGGTGGGGGCGTTGTCTGGCGGCGGAACTGCGGCGGTGCGAAGTCTTCACGTGGGCGCGACGGGGGGAGCGTTACGCCGCGCTGCAGCAGCGTAGCTCATCGCTTGTGGTTCGCGCTGCACCGGTTCAGGTGCGCCCAGAACTTGCCGGATTTCCTGGCGCACGACGTCGGCGATCGGCTGCTCCTGAGGCTGCGAAGTTGGCAACAATTTGCGCAGCTCCTCCCGAACGATTGCTCGGATGGTGTCGCGCAGGTCGTCGGGATGCAGTGCTTGAACCTCCCCGTAGGTCGTCAAGGGAATGCGGCGGTTGTACTGGCTAGTACGCATCTCCAGCGCCTTCTCGATCGTCGTAGCCTCCGAGACAAATTCTGTGACTGTCTTTGGTGGGTTGCGTACAAGGCCGGCAAACAGGTCTTGCTTAACCCCACGCATCAAGAAGCGAACCTTCTTTTCTTCGGACATGGTTGGGTCAGCGTGGCGGAAGAGTCGGGTCATTTCCTCCGCGAAGATGGTGACGCCTTCGTTAGGAAGTTGCACCCGTGTCTACAGCAAGGTTGCAGCCCTTTCCTTTCGGACGACACTCGTGAACGTTTCCAAAAAAGTGCCGCGAAAGGTGTCCCAGGTTCGAAGAGTGGACTCCCGATTCTCGAACCAGGTCCTAGCTGCGTCGTCCAAGTAAAAGTACACGTGGCGCAGCTTGTCGTCGGCATCCCAATTGTTGAATGTGGAGACCCTTTCGAATGTCTCAAGCCAGGTTTCGGGGTCTTCACTTTGAGATCCGTGAAACGTCGGCGGCTCTCTGGGTGGCTGCATCACGATTGCCGCGGGAGGCACTGCGGCCGTCATCGTGCTTGTTGTCTTCGACGCTGGGGCCAGGATCTTGTCGGGTAGGGGTCCGTATTCTGGTGGGAGACCTTGCTGCCTGCGGCTGGCTCGCTGCTCAGTGTTGACGTCGGTGTCCCCTTGGCGTTGTGGGCTTGGCTCACGGCTGGAAGGGGGCGTTCGGTACATGGACCGGGAAGCACCTCCACCAGATGTCACGTGGTCGTGACGTCGACGAAGGCAGCAGGCGACGTGTTTAAGATGAAACTGTTTATTAGGCCGAACTTGTGGCTGGTAAACGGAAAGTAAGATTACAGCAATACACGCTGGCACTGATAGCGGCGAACAGAGCGTCGGCCGTCGATCAAACTGAACATCGTTGGAGCGCGCCGGCTTTTATGCATCATGCGTCGAACATTCTAGCCTTATCACTGGTCATCGCGCAAGCTCTGGAATAATCTCGAGTGGTCGCGTCTTGCGCGCAATCTTAACAAAACGATCTACAATAATCGCGAAGGTTCCAGAACAATAAGGCGCGGTTTGAGCTGGGCTTTGCTGACGGTCTTTGTGGGCGAAAACCGAATACAACAAAAGTGAAAATAAGAATAGCGCGTGGCAATAGTGAGTTTGGAGCACTTTAAAGAAAACCACATATAAAAATGGAAAAAAAAGAAGCAAGCGAGAAATAGAAAGAGAGTGCAAAAAAAGGGAAAAAAAATAGAAAGAAGAATAGAAATAAAGAGAAAAACGTAAAAAACTGGAAAACAGAACAAGAAAGAAAGAGAGGAGGAAAGAAAGACAAAACCGGAGAGAAACAAAGGAGGCTGCCTAGCTCCTCACTTCCTTCAGGCTTGGCACCACTAGTGGGAATCTGCCTTAATTTTTTTCTTTCTGTATTTCTTTATTTTTAGGAATTCATGATAGAGAATGTTACGCCACCTGTAGGACGTCATCAATAACTCGCACCTCTGAAAACGTCCTCAGCAGCTGTCAATGAAGATGTGCTTTCTCAAATCGGACGAGAATCGGCGCATTCAGTATGGCATGACCGATCAGAGCAACTGCCTCTCGCTAACGAGCCTCAGTTAACAAAGCCCAAAGATATTCTCGCTCACCAGCGGGTCACGCGGCAAACATATGGCGCTCCTCCCAAATTCTTAGATAGCGAGGATGCCGCAGATTTTCGGAAGATCCAAGTGAACGTATATACAGAAGACTTCATAAAAGCTATCCTACGCTGTGCCAGAACGTCTGTCCGTGGTGCGGCGGCATGCCCAAAGCTCTTCCACATCCCGTGGGGGGTGTGAACACAAATCAGCAGGTTTAGATAACTTTCTAAACCATGGAATAGACTTCAGAAAGGGGCAGTGGGAGGCTTTAGCAGAACAGACTGTTGGGAATGTCCTTTGTTTGCTCTTTTTTCTGTGTGGTCGTCGATATTTAGCGCTTATTCTTTTACGAACAGAGGGAGGCTCATCTCGTCATCTCGGGCCCGGAAGCGCCATTCGCGGTCCTAAATCAGGTCGGCCGGTCGGCGAAAGCCACTGGAGTCCTGGACCTAGGGCACCACCCAGTTAGCTCCTAATTCCTCTTTATCCCTTCCCTGAAATAAAGTTCCCTGTTCTTCCTCTCAAATTGGTTGGACAGCCCTCGTTCAAGCGCAACGTTCTGGTTTTGAATGTCTTCCCTTGAATGTTGAGAAGTCGTCTAATCCTGTGTGAATTCTATTGGCTGCAATCAGCATTATTCAGTGAATCCGATCACCGCATGGTTTAATTTATGTGTAAGCGCTCGTCGTCACAACGCCAAGATTAGCAGCATAATAAACCCGTTTGTTGCTTCGAGGTCTTCGATTTCTGGTGAGAATCTCTAGACAACAACCGCCATTGTACAAGCACTAGACCATTGGAAATTTGTTCATTGTTAACTTTTGTTCACTGTATTTTGTTACTTTTGTTTGTTTTTATCCGTTCCCTTCTGTAACGCTTTTTCCATAGGCGCAAAATGACTAAATTAATTAAAAAAATTATATGCAATTTACGTGTGACTTGAAGTCCAAGCAAAAGGGAAAACATTTGCCCTATAGAATAAAGACTAGTAGTAATATGGCTTCCGTTCTATTTAGATACACGTTTGGCGATAAAGTTAAATGGCATGGCTACTCTTGACTACTTTCAGCTTGAGTTCTGACTCCTTTTCAAGTCTACGCAGCTGCAACCTCGCCACAATCTCCTCCCCCCCCCTTCCCCCCCTTCGCGTGGTTTTGCAAGTGAGCTTTCACATTTGGCCCCCACAGAAGTACAGCCTCCGCAGCCGGAATCGAACCCACGTGACATCGATATCAGCGGTGCGACGCCGTATAACCGCAGAGCAACCACTCCATAGGGCAAAACGCTTTTACATGCTCGTACTGCCACTCTAACATCTCTCCAACGCACCCGTAAAAAGCGAAAAGCAAGCACGTTTTACCTCCCATCGTAATTCGTGACTTCAGTCAGTTCAGCAGTGTAACAGCAAAAAAAAAAAAAAATAGGCAGCATCGAAGAAGAAGAGAGCGACTGCAGCCCCTATCCCTATCCGCTCTCTGGAATTGTGCTTTTAAGGTGAAACTTCCCGACTACGCGCTGTGACTCACTCAGAAGTTAGTAGTTTCCGTCGTTTCGTTGTACTGTGCTTTTTTTTCCTTTCACACAGATAGTAAAACACACAAACAAAAACTGATGAGGAGACGAATTCTGGACAGCCGGAATCGGTTCGTCACCCTCATCCTAGCGTCAGCTTTTTAACTCTTTCAAGGTCAATCTTTTTTCTATTACGGATTTCAAATAGTCAGAAGGGCCTATCAAAAAAAAAGATTACGTTAATTTTTGAGAGTGATGATAACATGACCATGAATGTTTTTCGTAGGCATACATGCATTTTTTTATTCATGAATGGCTAGGTTAAAAATCCATACAAGAATCCTATTAATACTGCTAATAGTAAAAATTATAAAAAATAAAAGCAGAAAAAGTGTCCCCGCAGCTTCTCTGATTTAACATCGCGAAGACTGGTTAAACAGCAGAGCTGCTATTTTATTGCTTCACTTTGCTCTATAGTTGTCTTGCCAGCGTATGTCTGCATGAAAGCCCGGTATTCTTATCCAAAGACGCGGAACAATTCTTTGCTCTGTGTTGTGTTGCATCTATCTATCTATCTATCTATCTATCTATCTATCTATCTATCTATCTATCTGTCTGTCTGTCTGTCTGTCTGTCTGTCTGTCTGTCTGTCTGTCTGTCTGTCTGTCTGTCTGTCTGTCTATCTATCTATCTATCTATCTATCTATCTATCTATCTATCTATCTATCTATCTATCTACGGAGACTTGTCACTTAGTGCTTCCATGAAATGCGGAGGCCGAGAAACACTGCTTCGTTTGTTCTGAAGGCCATACGAAGTGGACTCGGTGGCGCAACGGTAGCGCGTCTGACTCCAGATCAGAAGGTTGCGTGTTCGAATCACGTCCGGGTCACGATTTTTTTTTCTTTATGGCAGCATTCCGTTGGTCCGAAGAAGTATGCCACTAATCTGCTTGAAGTCGTCTCCCTGTTTCAATGGATTTAAACGGATTCAAATGTTTTTAATGTCAGATGTTTCTAATGTTGTAATGTAAGATGTTTTTATGCAATTATTAATTCTTCTATTCCTTTCTTTCCGTCCTCCTCATATCAATTCTTGTATCTTTCTGACAAATAAAATTGAATTCGATTCAATTTAAAATTCGAGAAAATTGGGAGGGACATTATGACGAAAATGCAGGAGTTCCTGGGAATTCTTCGTATTTACTACCGAAATACGAACATTGGCGCCTACTGATGCCAAGTACTATGTTTTCAAATGATGATTATTAAGGCCACTACTGATCACGCTGGTAGAATAGTAGAGGCAGCCAAATGAGCGCCACAAACGCGTTCCAAACCTCTCGAGGTCCTTGCAGCATTCGCCAGGTGGCGGGACGGGTGAAAGGGCCCAAAGATGCCCATCGCACCCATTCGCTGTGTTTTAAACGGCCGGTTATAAAGCTCTTTTGCTGACTTTAAAACGTTGTTTGGGGTCTTTATTAGCTTGCAGTGACTGCCGCTTTTACCCACATAAATAAGTGTACCACGCTCTGTGTATGTTAGAAATTTGTAATCGGCTCCCTGCAATATTTCAGTTACGCGTGATACAGGACACATGTTTCTATATCTGGAAAATCGCGAAAATTACTCCCGGTGAGTGCACGAAGTAGAAAAAAATCCCCACCATATCCACGAAGCGAATGATGTTGGAAGAGCTAGCTCGGAGATTATCGGTAAACCGTGAATCCTCCGTACAATTCCTCTACTGTCATATAAAGACGTGACAAGTTGTTATAGTTATATATACACTAGAGTTGTCCACGGGCTTCGGGTAGCCCGAAAGCCCGAGCCCGGCCCGGCCCACGGGCCGGGTTTGGGCGGGCCGACGTCTTGTCATCTCGGGCCCGGGCCGGGCTCGGGCTACATTGTATTTTGTCGGGCGGGCAATGCCCGACAAAAAACCCGAAAAACCAAAAAAACCCGACAAAAACCCAAAAAGCCCGAATCAAGCACAAGATATAGACGTTGTGCCGGAACTGTTTTCCACCGCGTAGCGCCTTCTCAGCAACCGCTCCCTTTCACGGTTCTCCTCTCGCTTAGCCACTTTAACCGCAAGGGGCAAGGGTAAAGTCACACAAAATGAGCTTTGCGATTATCTATACACGGAATAATCCCCTCTAATACATCTGAGGTACTCAACTTCTGGAAGAACAAACGGTCTAAATATTCCAAGCTTGATATGCTTCCGAAAAATATATTGGCAATTCCTGCTACCAGAGCGAGCAGCGAAGTGACCTTCAGTTGGGCGGGATATGGGACGCAGGAGCGGGGCACTTCACATCAACCCGAGTCATTGGACAGCATATGTTAACACAACTTGTCATCATTGCACATAGTGACTATCATGGATTAGGATTAGGATTAGGATGTTGTAGGCTGCCGGCGGATGTGTCGTTCGCTTATGTATCACTTTAATATGTTGAATAACATGCCACATCATCGGAGCATCTTGTCTCTGCAGCAAACCTTCATATTGTCAGGCCGGACCGGGCCGGGCCCGGGCTTTTATTTTTGTACGTCGGTCCGGGCCGGGCGGGCTCGCAGCTCTCTAGCGTCGGGCTCGGGCGGGCCCACCACGCAGTGAGCGGGCCCGGGCAGGGCTCGGGCTCTAAAATTCGGCCCGTGCACAGCTCTAATATACACATTATATACACACTGTTTACTATGGAACGCGCAGCCGTTCCAGCGTTTCGAGAAGTCTGTCCCAGAGCAATTCCGGGGCAGGAAGCTGCCTTCCGAGCTCTCACCGCCGCTGCCTTGGCTTCCTGGGTGTTCATGATTAGTAGCGGTAGCGAAGTGCACTGAGTGAGCCCCCGGCGAAGAGAAAGGAAGCGCGCCAAAAGTGAACGCTTTATATAGGCGCGGCCCTCTAGATGTCACCAAGCGACATCTAGTGAGCACTCTTGAAATCATTTGCTGTGCCTTGATGGCAGAAAGAGAATGTGCGGTCTGGAACGCGCTTATTCTTTATCGTCATCAGCGTCATCGTCATCGTCATGGCTGCGCCTCTAGCGGGAGCAATGAGAACTAGGGGCTACGGCGATGGACAAGCCCCGAGCATAAGAAGCAAGCTCCTAAAAATATATATTTCGTTCTAAGTTTATTCTGGTTAGCCTAGTGGGCTTATGGACGTCGTCAATTTATCATCGCCTGGCCGCAACTATAAGTTTCACTGTGGCGCTGTCATGAATTGTTTAATTATTGTTCAGTTTTCTGGGAACAGAAGACAGCTGTGCGAAATAAAACGAACAATAAAGTTGTATTTGCAATGAACTTGTGAGTACAAGTGCGCTATATATCTGCAGTGTACAATAAATATGCAGCTACGGTGCAAATGAACGGAAGATAAGCGAGCTCGAAATCTCTTGAGCGTCTTGTAGCGAATCACTCCCGGTGCCTCTAGGCATCAACGAACAGAGACGACGTGAAACATGCACTAAGGTGAATGTTAGGGTGACCGTTGTAAACGCGGCGCAGCGAGACCCCGCGTGCCGAAGCTGACCAAGATCTAAATACAAAGAATATCCCGGTGTTGCAGAATCCGTCAATTAACATTGCTTTTTAATTCAGCATGACCTCCCGACGAGCTGTCCGCCTGCACACCTGTTGCCCACTGCGTGCTACCGGCGCGTGTTAATGTCATGCCCGCCCCTCAATGAATGGACTTGAGTTTAGGCAAGCGTTTTGATATAATAGATGCATGCACGAAATTCGGCCTTGTTTGTTTTCTGTCTCCCCATTATTGTTCAAACTACGATGAAGCAGTATTCTCGCTGTCAAGCATGTAGTGTATTATATTGGATACTCGTATGTAATGCCTGCTTTTATTGGGCAGTGTATGCAGTCAATGTGTCCTCATTCAACGCCGCACTTGGCATGCGGATCATTTGTACGCAAGAAATTTGGCAGCAAATGCAAGTAGCACTTCTTCCAGCTTTTAGAGAAGCCGACCTGCGCACTGCACCACTCTTTTAATTTCCGACACCGTGTACGTAACGGAATTCTGCTGCAAGAAATTGATTTTAAATGCGAATGCATTTCATAGTCGGGCTATGTCAGGCATCCGGCGTTGTCCGGCGTTGTCCAGCGTTGTCCGCGGAGGAGGAGGAGGAGGAGGATAGGTTGAGGAGGTAAGCGCCGGCCGGTGTTAGATGTGAAGCATCTTATGGCGAAGCTTAATCCGGTGGTGGTGGTGGGCGGCGTGACCACCCTTACTGCGCATGCGCAAACCCTTTAAAAAAAATAAAAATAAAAAACCTCCTCTCTCCCTCTCTCTCCTCTAGGCATCCCTCCCCGCGGCAACCACACCCTCACTGCGCATGCGCCTCCCCTCCTCTCTCCCCTGCTACGCGCCCCCCTCTCCCCTCTAGGCATCACTGCCCGCGGCGTCCACACTCCCATTGCGCATGCGCGTCCCCCCCTCTCTCTCCTCTCCTAAGCTCCCCCCCCTCTCTTCTCTAGGCATCTCTGCCCGCAGCGTCCACACTCCCACTGCGCATGCGCGCCCCCCTCTCTTTCCTCTCCTACGCCCCCCCCCCCCCCCTCCTGTCTCTCGCCTCGCGACGCCGACACAGGCAGCGTCTGCTAGCGAGTTTCTTGGTTGAAAAAACCGACTGCTCGCGCTGCACAACCGTTCACTGGCCACCCCGTATATATGACAATAGATCTTGACCTCCAAGGTGGTGCCGGTGGGAGATTTCTCCTGTGCGTTGTTGAACAATAAAAATGCGCAGTGTGCGCGTTAACTAAAAGCTGACTGCGAGTCTCTGTGTCCAGTCGGAGTCTTCTGTCTCTCATAGCACATTAGCAGCGATTGGCATGTTCCTGTAGGAAACACCGCTCCATCGCTGCGTGCTTTACGCATCCCCAGTTTTAAATGCGAATGCATTTCAAGTGCGTGAGGGCGCTCGCATCGCGGGAGCTCGGCGGAGCTATATATGAAAAAAAAAATAAAAAAAAGAAAAAAAGGGAAAAAAGAACAAAAAAAATAAAAAAAGAAATAAAAAAAGAAGAAAAAAAAAACAGAACAAAAAGCAAAAAAAAAAACAGGCGCTTCGCCGTGCTCCCGACCGGGCTGCAGAAATTAGGCGCCTTTTTCCTTCTTCGAACCACAACCACCATATATAAATGGAGTGAAGCGCGCGCGAAATGCAGTCGCATTTCCTCACGATTCCCTTCGGGGGAGGTGGGGGCATTTTTTTTAAGTTGATTTCCAATAAATTCATTTCAGTATATGATTTTAAAAAAATGCAATAATTGACTTGAAGAAACTGATTTGCAATAAATAATTTCCATATTGAATTTATGCTCTTACGTATGCTTCTGCTCAAGATAAGTCATCACTAACTTCTGGAAAGCTGACGTCGTTATTTTTAAACATTGCTGCGTTTAGTTATTCACTTGTCACGTCTTTATAATGCTTTCACGCTTCATGCGAAGTTCGCTTTCCCTGCTCATCTTATTCGCATATCACTTATTATAAGGCTATAACATTTGGCCTATTTTCTGTAAGACGGAGGTAAGTTAGGCCATGCAACACGAAAGTTTCAAGATCTCCCGTACGTGAGTGCTGCTGTCTAGATTCTAAAAATTTTTGCGACAGTTGATTGGTGAGTCAATACACTCCTTTAATGAAGTCGTTCGATTATTAATAGAAGAAGTGTTGCAGGGTTCCTTTAAGAGGACTCCTGGCCTAACTCAGAACTGCCCTCCGCGCACAACTGAGCAGAATGCGGGGGCATGTGCACGCGCCGCCACTGCTGTCACGGCAGTAGCCATGGCGCCCCCGTCGCGAATGAATAGGAAACAGGCATAAGAAATGACATCCAACGAACAAGTCTAGAAGCGTGGTGCAAAATGCAGATGTTCCAATGGATGGATGGAATGATAAACTTTATTGGGTCCTTCGGAACGTGCGTTAGCACGTTGTGGGCCTCTCCCATGTCGAAACAGAATGACCAAGCTTCTCTCTACTGCGTCGCGGGCCCGTTGGACTGCCCGTAACTGTAAAATGCCAATGAAATTTTGTAACATTTTACAAAGAGGCCCATGCGGCTTCTCATTGTGTCATGCATTGAAATGTCTGACACATCTACAGGCTTTGCGTCGCGGTATTAAATATTACCAGATTGTTCCGGTCTGTGTCCGCTGTCTAGAACCATGAGTGATTATTGATGAATAGTTTTATTTGTTAGATATCATTGCTTTTCGAGGATTTGCGACTCACTTACGGCGGCGTGTGGCGTCGGCCGTCCACAGATTGGCACCAGGCGCACATGTCCCAAAATCCTGGGAATCTTGAGTGAGGCTGCTAAGCGCGAACACTTGCCTTCTCCAACCTCCTTTTCACTCGAAAGGCTCTTTAAAGATCTCCTGACAAGCTGGGCTTTTTGCGCGCACCGCACAACGATTTAATTCCGCTGTTTTCAAAGTGAAACGCTTCAGACCGATTAATGCATATAAGGGGTTGAATTTGTAAAATTACCCACCATTTTTAGGATTTCAAAAGTTGGTATGTCCTGTATTGAGACGGCGCACAAGTTTTCACATAAATTGCCGTCAAGTTCTTAATTATAGACATTATCGACAATTTTTTTAATTAATGCATGATTCCTCTGTTTGTGGATTTAAACGATGTAATAGCTTGTGGCAGGTCGCGCTTAATATTAACGAAGTGGTTGCATGGACGACGAAGATACGTGTGACACATTTCTCGCGACGCTATTCAGCTCGCAAGAGAAGCAGTGCACTTTCATAATCATTACTATAGTTTACAAGCCATAAGTCCGATATGATTACGTGACACGCCTTAGTGGATGGCTCTGGAAATTTCGACCACCTTGAGTTCTGTGACGTGCACCGAAGTCTAAGTACAAGAGCATCTAGCATTTTCGCTTCCATAGAAAATGCGACCGCCATGGTCGGCATCGAACCCGCGACCTTCCCGTCGCGACCCCTGCGGCGACTAGCACCGCACTTTAAAAATGATTTTGCTGAAAGCACACGAGATTTCACAGCTCCCGCTGTCCTCGCATTGAGCGGGTTCCAGAGGAGAAATAAACTGCTCAATGACGCCGGAGGCATGTAGGTGCGAAAACTTCTAGCGTACACAGCCGGCCGTGGCCCCGTAGTGAACGCGTCGTGCTACGCTCAGATGCCCGCCTCACCGAGGCGACTCAAAAATGCGGAGGCACTCAGCCGAAGCCTCTCCGCAGTCAGCACGTAAATCAGCCGCGTGTGTACGATGGTTCCCCACGGCACTCCGCTAAAATGCTGCGTGACTCCCGCGGGCTTTCTTCGGTGTGCATTAGCCGATTCGTGTACGCGCTTCGGTCGCGTGCGGGCTCGAGGAAGCGAACCTTCGACCGCGCCGCCGCCGGGGGCGGATCCCTCAAGGACTCTCCGGCAGACGCCGAGAAGGAAGCTACTCACGCGGCTTTCTCCATGTGGCTGCATCCTCGCCTCTCGTCCCTTTCATGGGGAGCGAATGTATAGACTGTCCACACTGCAGTTGAGTGGATCACTCGAACGTGCTACTCCTCACTGGTTATAGAAGTTGGCCGGTGGCGTGTGGCGCTGAGCCATTGCCTACACCAACAGCAGTGCTTGGTCTGGATAAGCTGGACGCTTGCTTTTCTCGCGAAATACCCGAGTTTCTGATGCTGCGGGCTGCGTTCGCCGTCAGAAGTAAAGCTTTTAGCTTCTAATTTATCGTATTTGTTCAACTGACCGGATATTTGTGCAAACTGACAGAAATTTGAAAGCAACTATCTTAATTTGATGGATCCTTCACGTGGCCTTGTTTTCGGGCAGAGCTAACGCTCCTTAACTATCGACAGAACAGTGTCCCATTCAACGTTCTCGATCGTTAAACACTGCAGCATGGAATTTCCCTCCGGTAGGAACATTCACGATGAGTTTGCACGCTGGAAACTTCCAGAAAAGAAGCCCGTCTGGGATACTGCGACTTTGAAAGCTACAGCTCGAGTCAGTCGGTTTCCTGGCCAGAAAAAGAAGCAAGCCTCCCCAATTCCCATCAGTTGATTCTATTGTTTTACCACATGACGCTTACAACCGGCCCGGCATGCACTGGTGATAAATACGTCTGAACTTCTCTGTACGCGTAGTGTATTCACTTCTATGTGCGGGCATGTGTGTGTCGATCTGCGCCTCTCTATCAAGAGCAACCGAACGAGTCTTAAGCGCTCCTGCTCAAGCGCGGGCTACATAAGAATCAACGTAATGTAGAAATACAATGTAATGACGACTTTTACCACGCTTTGTGCGTAGAAATGAATGACAGTTGATCTAGTGATGTATATACCCGTACTGCTGTAGTCCCTGCAAATGGGGATGCATGTATTAAATACATAAATAAATAAACAAAAATAAATAAATAAATAAAATCATTCAAAAATAAATCATCAGGGGCATTCGCATAGGTAAATTTTCCAATACGATTTGAAATCACTGTTAACGAACAAACGGAGCGGAATAAGACACGGACCAGCAACAACACAAGCGCTGACTCGCAACTAAGGGTTTATGAATATTTGAGAAAGCAGGCATTGCAGTACCGAATACAAGAGGCCTGACAAAAAGAGTTCTGAATAAGACCTCTCGGAAACTCTTCAGCAGCAAGGATATACGAGGTTGTTATATAGATGTAATATGTGCGTGCCCCTAACAACTAGACATCTGATCAAGTTTGACATTACGCTATGGCAATGACAGCAGTAACAAAAGATGAACATGAGTGTTCTAGGATATATGATACATTGAGAATGGAGTATAGAGCTATTTGAAGGACTTCAGAGCAGAAGTATAGCCCTGTGTACTGGTTTGAAGGAATCGAAGGAACAGGGTTACATCGCGTGCTGTCCAAAATGAGACATGATTACTGGTAATCATTAAAAGCGATTTTCCTCGTTTTATGGGTTCATTAAAGGTCCGGATCCGCTGCAGAAAAGTCGTCATTCTCAAGCATGGGTATCACTCGGGCATTATGACATTTCAATCAATATCTTCTCATATATGTCAAAAACTGCCGATTTTGTAATAATGCTTCACCGAAATGCACATATTTGGTACGAACCAATAACAAATTTTCAAAAGAAATCTGGCTAACACTACTCGAATTGTGTACATGCTGTTTTAAATATTTCCCCATCTCTAAAAGTTATGGCAATAGAACGCCACAATACCCGCACCGTTCGCCGCAATATGTAATGCTGGACCACAAACGGTCAAGCCGCTTTCTGTTTCTCCAGAGGTAACTGAGGCACATCTTTAATATGAGGCTGCACGTGAAGTTCCATTGCATACAGGGAGGGTGCATTTCGGCGACCGCTAGATTTACCTATCAGCAATCTTTGCAAAGGCTTGAAAGTGGTCGACACTTGCGAGAAAACATCGACGGCATCTTTTCCTAAAGATATTGCTGCGGTGACACTACACTCAAAGCAAAAACTCGTCTCCCGACAGTGTCTACTTCATGTTACACCATTTTGGCAGTACCACAGGGCAGAAAATTGTGTACTAAGTGACTTTCACGTTATACTTCTGCGACGCACACTGTCACGAAGGATTGGCACACGGAAAGTAAGAACAAGTCAGCAGGACACGAAGCAAACTTACCAATGAAGGTGCTGTGATGATAGACACTACGAAGGTTCGGTGGGTATCACATTGCCCTGAAGAAGCTGCGTTTTTCTTGAAAAACATATGCCTATTATGTGTACCAGCCTTGTAGCCGTGACGAAGTGCGTCATGTAGTCAAAATGCAATGTTCGCCGGGTAAAGCGCGCCGAAGGAATCCGGGACGCGTGCTTTCCGTGACCTTAGCAGGCGCTTAGGCGCAGCGTTCAACGCATCCCTTCACAAGCGGTATCCGAGTGAAAATATACTTACGCCTGGTCATTCTCGGAGTTAGGACCTCCCAAGAGGACTCTCGTGAAACGTTCATGCTCAAGCTGATGCAGAAGTAGTTCAGAGTGAGCTGATGTATAGCCTATACAGACAGCCTAAATCCAAACAATGCGACCCACCCATGGCCAGCCACAAACATCCCCGCGAGGGTGAAAGGGACACTCACGTCTGCGGCATCGCGCAGCTGCCCAGCAGGACCCGCGGTGCATCAAACCCGGGTCTCTATGACGACCAGACGCCGTCAAGACGGACAAGTGTTCTCACACGGGAGACAGGTTGCCGACGTACGGCCTCCAGAAATCCAGAAAGGCTGCGCGTCTACTCCTGGGCCCTTGGTCTCATCGTTGGTGGTCGCGCACTCGAAGAACGCATGCTTGCCCGCCTCGCAACTTCAGCGGGGGCAGACGTTGAAACTGTGTTTCCCCCGCCACCGCCGCCGCCGCTGCTGCTGCTGCTGGTGACATCACTGTTCTGTTCTGCATGACAGCTGACGCCCCTCTCGCGCATGCTGCGGCTGCGTCGTTCATACGCGCAGCGCACAGCTCTTCGTCGCGAGCACCTGCGAAGCGCTGAGCGAGCTTCCTGCGCCATGCGAAAGCTGCTTCCGGCACAGCGACGCATGTGTGCGCGCGTGTTGCACTGCTGTTCCGCGAAAAAATGCGAGAAAAAAAAGAGGGAGAAAAAAAAACGCCGTAAGTCTGTCGAGCCGGAGATGTGCAATGGTGCGTACGCGTTCCCCACTTGCCCCCCGTTAAACGTGGTTGCGCCGCAGCAGCCACAGATTCAAGTGAGCGAGTGAGGTATGGGCGACGGATTTTGATGCAACGCGTGTTCACGTTGCTTGACGGCGTGTTCTACCTGCGCTGAAGCTCATTGGACGAGCGGCGAGAAGGGATTAGAGAAAACCTGCCGCGGATGGAAAAATCGCTTACGCTATTTAGCGGTAGTGGTGGTGGTGGTAGTGGTGATGTTGCCATTGGCGGGGTTAGCCTGGCAGACCTGGCCGGCAATTACTCCGCCTGAGGGACTCTTTCCATGTAGTTCGGCTCACTATTTAGAGGTCAAATGTGCTGTTGGATGTCCAGTGGACATTCCCGTGGCGAAGTCGAATTTTAATGTGTTCACATCTATTCTGTTCTGTTATAACTGTCCTAGGCCCTGAATTTTGAGAATGTAGAGGAGGCGGGTTTGACCAATGAACAGCAAGGATAGGTTATCCTGATCGAAACTTCGATGTCCTGTTAGTACATCGTGGTGGACAACCGGAATTTGAGTCACCGCGCAGTTGAAGAAAGGGCAGGTACCTTAATTACTAACACTGTGCTTTTGGCGCGCGATGGGATTAGGCCCCTGCTTGTCCTTGTTTTCATTAGCGGCAGGACTGCTGCAATATTTGTGCCACCAATGTGACGGTCTTTTGGGAGTGAATTAAACCGCAGCGTTCACGCAATACATTTAGCCTACTACTCTACTTCAGACAGAACACGCAGAGTTGCCTCTGTGGCTCAACGACAGACTTCGTGCTGTGTCTTGTTACTTCTGCCCGTTCGCGCGCTTGAAGCTGTAGACGCTCGTTTGTTCCTGAAAGTAAGAAAAGCCTCAGGCTCGCTCATTTGGGAGTATGCTCCAAAGTGCAGCATTTTGTTCGTATCCTTACTCACTGTCACTGTTCCCGAATAATTGTTCTCGTGTAAGTGCGGCTTAAAGTACGCTATGTTGTTTGTGCATCGTTACTTGAAAGACGTGGCGCAAGGTAAGATATAGCTGCAATATGATTTCAAGTCATGGGAGCATACAATGTATGACAGTTTTGCTTGTCAGTTAATGCGGCTTACCACGGCCGAGTTTCCTTATTCGGTCTTAGTCAGTGGTCCAAAACATTGACTCAGAGGCTGAAAGGGGAACGCAGGAGGCCAGAGGGACAGAGAAGAAGACCGCATGTTGTGCCACACATGCACAAAATCTCCCACAACCTAAAAAAACCGGCAGATCCCACGCACTGTGGGAATCGATGTGATGCGAAGCAGCCAGCAAGGAGCAAATCATGCTGTACATAATATGCATGTCATTATTTACATGTTAGGACTTGTCCTTTGTGTTCGTCATACAATCACGTCACGCAATACAAATTTTGGTGTATATCAAGCTAGCGAACTGGACGCAAGCGCACCATGAGCGTGGCATGTAAATGGCATTGTAGATGACATGCATGTCAAGATTTTCATGTTACCAGCTGCCACTTATGTTCGCTTAATTTTTTATCTCGAATCCCAGCGAGACGCGAGACCAGTCTGCCTCCGTTTCGCCTGCGTTCGTGTTCTCGCGCTCTGCGCATCGTGCAGACGCCATCCGGGTTCCAGCGTTTAAATTGACTGACACCTTGTCAATTCCAAAGTGTGTTCCTCGAACGCCTGTGCTCACTGAGACGGGGTCGGTCAGAATGGAACGTGATGCGCTCGTCTCCCTCCTTGCATGATTAGAGACGCTGGGCACAGGGACGCTACGCAAGCAAAGCGCGAGCGCTGTAGAGTCCAACGTGACCGGCGTCCGTTTGCGCGCCCCGGCAACCACCTGGCACTGTGCCAGGGCACGGCTGGAGGGACGGACGGACGGACGGGCGCACGTGAGCACGAGACATTAAAGGCTTTCACCTTAAAATTTGGTGTATATCAAGTTGGCGAAACGGCCACAATAGTGTCATGAGCGTGGCATGCAAGTCATGTTGCACATGACATGTCATGATTTGCATATTACCACTTGTCATTTATGTTCGTCATATAGTCACGTCACTCAATCCCAAATTTGGTGTATATCAAGCTAACGAAATTGCCGCGAGCGCGCCATAAGCGTGGCATGCAAGTCATGTCACACATGATATGTCATGATTTTCATATTACCACCTGTCATTTATGTCCGTCATACAGTCACGTCATTCAATCCCAAATTTGGTGTATATCAAGCTAACGAAACGGCCGCGAGCGCGCCATGAGCGTGGCATGTAAATCATACTTTTCATGACAAGTTAGTCATGATTTTCATGATATGACCAGTCATTTATGTTCGTCATACGGTCATGTTATGCCATACCAAATTTGGTATAAATCCCATTAACGATACGGCCAGGAGAGCACAAAGTCGTAGGCGGCTAGATAGATAGATACGCTCAAAGTCGCCGAAGTTCGCTAAGAAATGCTTCGCATTTAAAAGGTGCAAATCGGCACCATGCGCCGGTGGTGTACTCAGCTCCGAACAAGCCTTCGATGCTCTGTGCCCGCACTTCTTCGAGGGATGCCAAGGCGGCGTGCGACAAGAAGCATGCAAAGCTCTTTCTGCGTTGTGCCGTGGGCACTGTTTATGAAATTCCCCTGAGCTGTGGCAAGGTGTATGTAGGCCATACAGGGAGCTGTACAAAGTACCGTTTAAGGGAGCATTCTTTATCAATTAAGAATGGAACAGGGTCTCATTTACCCTTTTACTGAGCTACGCTTGGCTGTACATCGCAGTTCGATCACACGCGACGACTTAAAAGGAGCCGAGATGGGCTGGCTCGAGAGTTGCTGGAAGTGTTTCACATCAGGAAAAAAGGAGATTCTTGCGTCAGCGTGCCGTAGGTTTTGCTGCACAATAGTTAACACCAGCCGTTGGATCTAGATGTCCTTTATATGGCTTTGTTACGAAGTGCGTGTCAATTTTTATTTTATTGTTTTTTTTTTTTTTTCCACGCGCTCGCGGTGTTTCGAGCTGTTCGCAGGTTCTTTTTTTTTTTCAGGCTTTTACATTAGGATCTATTTGGTTTTGCTGTCTCTCAGATACCTTGGTTGCAATCGTCTTTTGGTAACTTGTCTGTTTCTTCTGAACTTTTCAGAACTAAGACAGAAGGCAGTCGCTCGTCTACTTTTTCGTAGTGTATTTATGTGAGCTTAATCTCTGGGAGTGATTCCGGCCGCGGCGGCCGCATTTTAGATGGAGGCGGGAATGCTTGAGGCTCGTGTTCGTAGATTTAGGTGCACGTTAAAGCACCCCAGGTGGTCGAAATTACCGGAGCCCTCCACTACGGCGTCTTTCGTAATTAGCCAAGAGATCGAATAGAGTCGGCACCTAGCGGTGAGCGGACGAAACCTCGCGTTGTCGATCGCTCCTTGCGTCGTCTGCTAGCCACAACGAGTTTGCATGTGTGCGTCGTCATGCACGTCCTCAGAAGACAGCTTATTCCTTTGTGTTAGCACAGTGTCAAACGCTTTTACGTATGCTTATACAATACTTGTGTATATTGTATAAGCATACGTACAAGCATTTCGCCTTCGGTGACTAGTGTGCACTCTGGAGTGAGTGCATGCACGTATCGGTATGGCACTAGGTGTAATAATCGTAACCATAGGCGTGCGCATGTGGCGGGGGCGGGGCGACCGCCTCTCCTTGTCACCTAAGAGGGAGGCGCAAAGCCAACCCCATACATTGACGTAATAGGGAAGGGGGCGCTGCCAATCAAGCGGGGGGGAGGGGGGGTGCGCAAGGTCAGCTCCATAAATTGACATAATAGGGAGGGGGGCGCTGCGACGGACCTTAGCTCCCCCCTGAAGGGGAACCCCTGTGCACGCCTATGATCGTAACGTCCACACCCTAAAATCATTCAATGGGGGGTGCCACTTAGTCGTTCAAGCACATCACATAGTGCACTTGGCGTCCTTCTAAACGAAAGAAGTAGTAAATTTCGAGGTGTGAATGCAGAATTTTGGCGACACCGTCTCGTAGAGTGTTGGTGATTTAGAAATCCTTGTGAAAGCATGAACGAGCATCTGCAAAGGCCATTTAGCAGTAAAAAAAAAAAAAAGAAAAAGAGAAAGAAAAGACCTACGCAATTCTATAGCGTTTCTCGTATTCATCATCATCATCAGCCTGACCGCGCCCACGGAAGGCAAAGGCCTCTCCCGTGTTCCGCCAATCAACCCGGTCCTGTGCTTTCTGCTGCCACGTTATACCTGCAAAACTTCTTAATTTCATCTGCCCACCAAATATTCTGTCTCCCCTTCACGCGTTTGCCTTCTCTTGGAATCCAGTCAGTTATCCTTAACGACCAGCGGTTTTCCTGCCGACGTGCTACGTGCCCGGCCCATGTCCATTTCTTCTTCTTGATTTCAACTTGATTTCACGTATTCAAGCAAACATAAAAGCAGAGTGCACAAAGTTCTCCTACATCTAATTACGCAGAAATAGACTTTGCTTTTTGTTGCCGCTAGATCAGGAAGTAAATAATTGTTACCGCGCAACACTATTTATATTGTGGTATAGGTAGAACACAAGTGAAACACGTACAAATAAAGCAAGAAACAACAACGAGCACCGTGCAAAACACGACTGTGATCAAATGCTAGCGGCCCATCGATTAGCCGATTGCGCTTCTCTCGCACATAATCGGAAAATTAGCCCGGCTTCGTGCATTATTGTTACAATGGAGGTCGTACATATGACCATTAGGCTGCAGTCAACGCGCTTTATTCGTTGACAATCGACTCAAACCGCGTACAGCGAATCGCCGCTGCGTACAGTTGAATACGCGCCGCCGTCCGCCCATCCACACTATTCCGGTGACGGTGCTGCCTCCTATAGTGCAATCTCGCCGCGAATCGCATCGTCGTTTATGGACGTTAAACCCCAACAATTAATAATATTGTTACGATGGGGTATGTTTATTGAAGAATGAATAGCGGAGGGTAGCCGCGCCGACACCGAAGTTCCTTCCAAGACAGACCCACTTCGTTCTTCTCTTCCTTCATCTCACCGCTTCGCCGCTTCAGCGTAACACTCCTCCTTTCCCAGACGAAGCCCCCTGGGCGAGCACACGCGCGTTAAGAGTCACGAGGATGACAGCGCTTTAGGCGGGCGACGTGAACAAGCTGCGTCTGCCTAGAACGGTAGCCGTTAGATACGAGACGAGCGATGGAATACGTGAGATCACTTAGACGATCGACGATGACGAATGGGCCGGTGTAACGAGCCAGAAACTTCTGGTACAGGCCGCGCTTGCGAAGAGATGTCCACAGCCATACTTTGTCCCCTTTTTCGTACGACATATCCTTGTGTCGTGAATCGTAGGCGAACTTGGAGCGGTCCTGGGACGCCAAGGTACGGAGCTGAGCTAGGCGACGTGCTTCCTCTGCGCGGCAGAGAGTCTGGGCAATAGAAGAGTCCGCATGAGCATGAAAAGGCAGAATGGTGTCAAGGAAGCAGCGGGGTGGTCTGACATAAAGAAGATAGAAGGGACTGTAGCCAGAGGTTTCATGCTTTGCCGTGTTGTAGGCATAGGTGATAAAGGGCAAGATGTCATCCCAATTTTTGTGCTTTGAGTCGACGTACATCGAAAGCATGTTGGTAAATGTTCTGTTGGTGCGCTCGACGAGACCGTTTGTTTGCGGGTGATACGGGGTGGCGTGGCGAAACTGACAAGCACAGAGACGCAAGAGCTCTTCTACTACATCGGCCACGAATTGGCGACCACGATCACTCACAATAATACGAGGTGGTCCATGGCGCAGTATAACAGAAGAGAGGAGGAACCTCGATACATCGATTGCCGTGGCCGTTAGCAGCGCTTTGGTTTCCGCATAACGTGTCATATGGTCGACGCAGACTATAATACAACGGTTGTTGTTTGATGAGCGTGGGAAAGCACCGAGGAGATCCACTCCAACCATTTCGAAAGGTGATGAGGGTGGCGTCACAGGGTGAAGGAGACCGACTGGAGCAGTACTTGGTCGTTTGAATTGCTGGCACTTATCACAACTGGCCACATGCTTTTCTGTATTGCGTCGCATACTAGGCCAGTAGAATCGAACCAGTAGGCGGTGGTACGTTTTGGCGAAACCCAGGTGCCCAGCACACGCGTCATCGTGCATAGCATGGAGTTCTCAAATTCTTAGGGACCACTAAAAGAAGGCGGGCGCCATCAGCCGCGTAATTCTTTTTGTAGAGCACGCCATTTTGGACGATAAAGCCATTGCTACCTGTAGACTGTGCAGCTGAATCGAAGAGAGCATCCAAGGTACGGTCGTTGCGTTGTTCCTTCCGGAAGGTGGCGAGGTCAGGAAAAGCAGTATCATCGATGGCAGCCAGAAAATCGTCAAAATTGTCGGCGTCACATGCAGTTGTTGGTAGAGGGAGCCTCGAGAGACAGTCGGCGTCTGCATGATGGCGGCCACTCTTATAACGTATTGCAAAGTCAAATTCCTGCAAACGTAGTGCCCATCGCGCAAGGCGGCCTGAGGGGTCACGGAGACCAACCAACCAACATAGTGAAAGGTGGTCAGTAACGATCGTGAAGTGCCGCCCGTAGAGATATGGACGGAACTTATGGACAGCAAAGACCACAGCGAGGCACTCTTGTTCAGTGACGGCGTAATTCTTCTCGGCCTTGCTCAACGAACGACTGGCGTAGGCGATGGCATGCTCAGCTTTATCGAAGCGCTGGATGAGGACGGCGCCGAGACCGATGCCACTCGCGTCGGTGTGAACTTCTGTTGTGGCACGAGGGTCAAAATGGCGCAGTATGGGTACAGACGAGAGAAGGAACTTGAGTTGACGAAACGAGGAATCACATTCCGCTGTCCAGACGAAAGCCTTGTCCTTGCACAGCAAGGAAGTCAATGGGTAGGCAGTATCAGCAAACTTGGGCACAAACCGTCGAAAGTATGAGCAGAGACCCAAGAAACTTCTCAGCTCGCGTTGTGACTGCGGTTGTTTAAAACTGCTAACTGCAGCAACCTTCTGTGGGTCTGGACGCACACCATGCTTGTCCACAAGATGTCCAAGTACAAGCGCTTCTCGTTGGCCGAAGTGACATTTCTTCGAGTTCAGGGTAAGGGCAGCTTGTTCGAGGCATGTCAAAACAACGTCAAGTCGATGATTGTGTTCGGCGAAAGTGCGACCAAAAATTACGATGTCGTCAAGGTAACAAACAAATCTCCCATTTCAGGCCACGCAGTACCGTGTCCATAAACCTTTCAAATGTCGCAGGAGCGTTGCACAAACCAAACGGCATGACATTGAATTCAAACAATCCGTCTGGTGTGACAAAAGCGGTTTTCTCTTTGTCGTCGGAATGCATGGGTATCTGCCAATAGCCCGATCGGATGTCCACAGATGAGAAGTAGGATGCTGAATGAAGACAGTCGATAACGTCGTCTATACGGGGCAACGGATACACATCCTTTTTCGTCACAGAATTGAGGCGCCGGTAGTCTACGCAAAATCTCCAGGACCCGTCTTTCTTTTTCACGAGGATGACCGGCGCAGCCCAAGGGCTAGAAGAATCTTGAATGACGCCCTTGGCTAACATGTCTTCCACTTGTTCAGCGATCACCTTGCGCTCCTATCCGGACAAACGGTATGGTTTCTGCCTTATGGGATGCGCGGACCCCGTGTCGATCCTGTGACGAGCCCTCGTGTCTGGAACACGAACTTTGGTATCGTCCTGGGTGAAATCAAATAATGAAGCATGCTTCCTAAGGACGCTGACCAGGGCTTGACGCTTCTCGGAGGTTAGTGCCTTGTTGACCATATTTAGAAACGGCAAAGAATCTTCAGGGACACCAGGGCTAGTCTCGTGCGCACGGACTTCGTGCGAAGCGTCATTACTTAGGACGTCTATGCTGAGGCTTGTATCCGCTTCAAACGAGGCAAGTCGCATACCGCTTGGTAGCACAACAGACTGGTTGGATAAATTTGAGACCCACAATGTACTTGTTCCACAGGCCACAGAGATAATACAACGGGGCATGAACACACCCTTCTTTGCAACGATCGAAGGCACCGGCTCAACAATAGCATCAAATGCACCGTTTTCGACACTACCAACAGTAACTTGAATGCTCGATAAGGAACGTGACGGTAAGACGGAATCTTCAAGTACAGCGAGGGTGTGTGAACAGGTAGCAGGTTGGTCGGCAAGAGGAGAGAGGAAAAGCTCGCCGGTACCGCAGTCAAGAGTGGCACCGCACTGTTGCAGGAAATCTAGGCCCAGAATTACATCATGCGTGGATTTAGCGAGCACTGTGAATTCGGCTTGATACACGTTATTAGAGAAATAAACGTTCGCGGTGCACACACCAACAGGTCGGAGCACTACTCCACTCACAGCACGAAACGTGTTAGCGTTATCCCATTGAAACATCACCTTACGGCCTAACTGGGTTTTGAAATCCATGCTGATAACGGAGACACTCGCTCCCGTGTCCACTAAAGCTAGCGTAGTAACATTGTCCACAGAAACACAAATCTTGTTATGACACATGGTCACTGGCGGAGGCATGGCGGCGTGTAGCTGAAGATGACTGGCGACCTCACCTCCATCGGTCGCGCCGCCTAGTTTCCCGGCGGCGGTGACGTGAGACGTCATCGAGGAGATGGGGACCTTTGGTAGCGTGAAGGCGGCGGCGTCAAGCTCTGCACAGAAGCCGGTGAGTCGCTGCGGTGATTCACCCGATGGTTTCGACCTGCTGTCAGAGTCGGAGGGCCAGGGTGTCTCATCAACGTGCTGGTTGCTGCGCCGGTAGAAAGTACGCGGTCGCTCGTAGGACGGTGCCATCGGGCGTCGGCGATGAGGGCAAAATCGGGCGACATGGCCGCGGACGCCGCAGTGGAAGCATATGGGACGCTCACGGGGTGCGCTGATGTCAGCGGAAGGATGAATGGCCCGGTCGTCCCACTGCTGAGAAATGGCAGGTGGTCTGCGTGCGTAGCCATCATACAACTGGTTATTCGGATGCGCATTCATAGCAGGGGTTGGCACTCTAGGACGAGGCGCATAGTTGTAGGCATCAATGGAGGCGGCGTTGATAGTCGTCGCGCCAAAGTCGCAGACAGGAAAGGGCTCTCGGACATTAGGTGTCGGGAGAGAAGCCGCCTCACGTCGGTCGAGCTCTTCGCGCACTACTTGCCGAATCACCGACGCGAGGTCCGATGGGGCTGGAAGCACGTCGACACTGGCGACATTAGTTACGTTGGCCAGGCTGCCGAACTTTGGTGTTATTCGTCGAGCTTTCAGGCCTTCAAATGTCCGGCAGTGCTTAATGACGTAATTTACAGACTCCAGACTATATTTTGCGATGAGGAACTGGTAGACGTCCTCTGCGATCCCTTTTAGAAGATGACCGATTTTATCCTCTTCTGTCATCCGAGGGTCCAGGCCCTTGCACAACTTGAGCACTTCCTCGATATACGTCGTGCAGGTTTCCCCTGGGACTTGAGCTCGTTGCATGAGAGTTTGCTCGGCGCGCTTCTTTTTAGCTGCCGGATCCCCGAAGCACTTCCTGCTCTCATCTACGAACTTCTGCCACGTCGTCAGGCTTTCTTCGTGGTTTTCAAACCACGCAGATGCGGTTCCCTTAAGAAAGAGACCTACATTGGTGAGCTGGCCGGTAGCATTCCAGCCATTAAACCGACCCGCCCGTTGGTAGAAGCTGAGCCATGCGTCGACATCTTCCCCAGCTTGTCCGGCGAAGGTTCGGGGCTCGATGTAGGGCTGCCACGGAAGACTGGAAGCAGGTTGCAGGTTGTCGTTGTTGCCGTCGGAAGCCATCGCAGGTGGCAGGCCAGCGATTCGTCGACTTCGGCGAAGCTCCACGTATTGCGCCTCAGCGGTCAGTGCGTCGTCGTTCGTCGGGGTCGCCGTTATCGTACCCAGCACCTCTCACCAAAAACTGTTACGATGGGGTGTGTTTATTGAAGAATGAATAGCGGAGCGTAGCCGCGCCGACACCGAGTTCCTTCCAAGACAGACCCACTTCGTTCTTCTCTTCCTTCATCTCACCGCTTCGCCGCTTCAGCGTAACAATATTATTAATACCTGGAAGTGTTATCCAGCGCCACTTATAGCCCAGCGGCATGTGTGGGACACTTTTTTGCCAGAGGACATCACGGGGCACGTGATCTTCGCGCGAGGGGGCGGCTGACTAATAAACCCTCGCATGCTCCCTAAGGCATCAAGTCTGCCGGGACGCAGCCCTCGCTATGAAAGTGCGAAAGAAGGGGATTTTTTTTCCTAAGGCCTCGTGTTCTGGGAGTGTTAGCCAGCGCCACCTGGACTACGACTGCCGCTGGCTATCACTCCCAGGAATTGATCACACATAAATAACCTACATAAAAGTGGACGAGGGAGCGCCCTCCATCGTAGCTTAAAATGGTGGAGCATCGGACGCGGAATTCCAAGCTGGTGGGTACCTCCAGTCGCGTGATTCGGTAAATAGGGGGAATACTGCTCTATTATGCGGCTAAATAAATGGTTAGAATAGAATAACTAAATCGCTGATCAGCGGGCGGTGAACGACAGCCTTGTTCAGATTAGTTAGTTAATTGCTAAAAAAGATTCTCGTTGTTCCCAGTTTTATACATATATTTCTCACTGATCTGTGCTGTTGGTATTTTGTATTGTGCATTTTCAGAATGAAAATGTCATAAAAGATTGTTAGAATGTTATTTTTACGCTTGTAAAAGTTAATCCGTATTGTCACCACGCTGTCATGGGGCGCAATGGGGTTTTCCTCAAGCTGCTGTATGCGGGTTTTACCCTTGCGTCCTCTCTCTCCTTGTGTGTTTTGAATAGACAAATAAAGATTTAATTTCATTTCAAGTAATTACTGAACTACCATAGTGTTGGCGTCTGCTCGATTGAATCGATTCATTATGACGTCATCATGACGTCACAAGTTCTGTCGCGCCGTCTTGTGACGTAACGCCACACGATGCCGCCGTAGCACCCTCCTTTGGGCGGCGAACAAAAGCGGAGAGCGCGCGACCTCAAGAGAAGAAAATGCAGACGGCGCTTGGCAGTGGCACGCGAAGCCACGGCTCGTGCTCCCTGCTCCCTTGTACATCGACTGAGTAGGAAAAGGTGGCGGTCGCCTTCGAGTCGTGTTAGGTGAATGCACAAGGGACACTGAGTTTCGGCACTTTAAGAGCTATCTTCGCAAACACATGTGCCTCTGGTCCGGAGAAGTGCTAAAAAGGAATGTGCTGGGGGCAGGGGAATTATACTCAAGGTGGCCACGTAACTATTTTCACGATGGAAATATGCAGTCAAACTACAAGCGCCATCTAAATAGGTTCACCCCAATATATACACTCGTACAGATCTCTCTACAACGCTGAGCTCTTGGGAATGCCTTGTTACTCGTGCCCTGCCTACATGTGCACAAATACAAATGGTGCATGAAGCAATAGAGTTCCATGGTCGTTGGCTCATATCATTTATCGCATAAGCAATGTGCACAATAATCACGTACTAATGTATTGTCACACAACCCTCGTTGTAATTAAACCGGAGTCCTCTTTATTTTGTTTCATGGGTTTCTTGCATGTCTTCGCCGGTATATGTCACCGACAGAAGGGTGTCGATCCCAAAGGTTATGTAATTAAGACTCGGCTGATCCCGCGTCGAGGAATTGGCGTGCCGATGTGACGAGTGAGTTGACTCACAGTGTACTCCCGACAAGCTAGCTGTTTCAAAATCGAATATTTATACTGGATTATTTTCCCTGATCAGCCAGTCTTCTGTCATTGATCTGCGCGCTTCCATCATAAGTATCGCAGTACCCATACAGGAGAACATGCACGTCTTAGTATACCCATTTGCCTGCCTCTTACTTTCTGAGAAACTTCTTGCTTAGGCACCTGGAATCCACAGACCGAATTCCTGATCCAGCATAAGCCCGACAGAAGCCGCCAAAAACTGTTGCAAACTCATGACCAAACATACTGTCGCTTTATTAAATATACAGGGTGTTTTTTTAGACAACACAGATTTTTTATAAACATTCTACGATAGTCATGCTTCTGTCGCTTTCGCACGTACACTTCATGTCGAGGCGGAAATACTTTCCCCCAGCTAAAATGACGTTGACCCGGACTAATTAACAAAAACTCGTTAATTACCTCGAACTACGTGCAACATTTTATTTGTAAAAAAAAAAGTATGCCATAAATTGGCACGCACTACAACTTCGTAATCTAAACACCTGCCCTCAAGTCAATAATTAAAAAGTTAATTAAGCAGTCTCTGTTAACTATTCGCAACAGTGTCATATTAACTGCGGTAAAATATTTCCGTCTCAACGTGGAGTTCGTGTGCGACAACGACAGGCCATAGGATTTTTAGTGGTGCCGAGCATAAAGGAAGGGCGGAGCTGGGTTGGTTGGTTGGTTGGATCCTAGAGAAATGGCTCAACCCACCACGGGGGATCGGCCATGAATCGTGCGGCAGTGGGGTTTCTCTTCGGTTTTCTCTTTCTTCCTCCTCTCGTTCTTTTTTATTTTCCATTGTTTCTGTCTTTTTTTATCTTTCTATTTATTTCTATTTTTCTTTCTATTTCTCGCTTGCTTCCTCTCTTTTTTTTTCATTTCTTGTACGTGGTTTTGCCTGCGTTAGCCAGGGTCTCTAAAGTGCTCCGCACTAAATATCATCATCAAGGCGCTCGAAGAACAAAAGGGAGAAGACTTCTCTTTGGCGCGTACGCGCGCTACAGATGGCTATGCTATACGTGGTTTTGCCTGCGTTACGCCAAGCGACGACGACAGCATACGGCAGCATACTACAGCCCAGCCCCCTAAAGTGCTCCGTACTTAAGAATCTGTATTGCATAAAAAAATCACCCTGTAGTATACCTGCACCTTCGAGATGCCGCTACGTGCAGTGCACTTGGCGTCACAGTTACAAATGTGTACTGCTTCTTTTTTCCTTCCTATTACACCCCAAAAAATGCCTTAACTCCTTTCCCCTTGTATCTTAGAAAAAAAGAAAATGTATTTTTAAGAAGCTTCTTATTTTCTCTCAAGTGGTGTCATGCGGCCACATCCTCCTCGAATTCGAATATCAGCCCCAGTAAACCTTCCTGGGTTACCGTTATTACGCACCATTCGTAGGAAAACCGTTGCGGAATGTCCCAGCAACGGCCGTGTTCCATGGTACTCTGATACAGTGAAACCGCATGCTGTGACGCACTGGAAATATGGTCCGCGTGCGGTCCACAATGACGCACCCCGTCTACGATCTCAAGTGGAGGCGACAGCTATGGGCGATGCTGTAAGGTACGATGGGCGCGGCCTCGTCACAGGCCCACAGGGCTACGTGTATATGATAATCGCTCCATTACGACGAAGCCCAACTTGACGCCTCGCTGCACACCGCGACCTTTTCACTTCTCAATGGCACGCAACAGACGTCATCGCGTTTCACGTTGTGCGAGTGGGAGAGGTGGAGGTGGCAGCTCCAATATTTATCCAGTATGCATTTTACCCGAGTCGTGCATTTTAAGCGAGCATGCGTTTTACCCTCCCTCTGGTCAAGTGGTTCAAGCCTGCGCCTCCAATGCGGAGCACTGGGTTCGATTCCCAGTGCTGAGGGGCACACGTCAGTTATTCCGCTTTTTCGTTCCCTCCTCTTCGGCCTTCTCTGAACTAATCTGCGCCGTGGGTCCTTCCTATGATCAAACCAATACTATAGTATTCGTGTACGATTATAAGGGACCCGCATAGCCCTATTCTCTTTGGTCAGGTATGCTAAGCTTTAGGTTAGACAGAGAGATGCAAGTTGGAAAGGCAGTGAGGTACTCTTTAAAGGGGCGACCCTGCTACACATTCACTCTGGGTGCACGGAGAAAAAGAAATAGACGAAACACAGGAAGAGTAAAGAACACAAACAAGCGGTATTTAACTTCAACCGAAGCTTTATTTCTAAAAACGAGCCGTTATATAGAAAAAAATACAAAAACACACAGAGTCAGCGCAACAGTGGGTTGGTTTCAAGGGCACATCATTGTTCTATCCCGAGGAAGGGAATTTTTGAGGACTCGTTTCTTTCCGAAGGTCCAGGTTTGGTCCCAGCCAGCGGCAAGTTGTCTTTTCGTCCAGTTTTCTGTCTTCACATCTATATCACAATTATTGCCATACACTTAAACATGCCCATTTGACGTCCCCTGTGCGTTACCTTGGCTCCATTATCTGCTGGTGCATTTTTCAAAGGTATGTTTACACTGCCATACAAATCGCCTGTACACAGAGACGGCTCTGAGTAAGTGTGAGGCTCAGCAAAAGCTGGTAAGATATTTTATTTTGATATTAAAGCCAATTTTCCCGTGGCGCACCTACCAACATCGACACTAACTTGAACAGTACTAATTCTGGTCTGGCAAGTTGTGATGACGTCAGGCACCAACACTTACAAAATGGCCGCTTGTGCGTCACCAAAACATTCAAAATGACCTCTTTTGCACTTGTGCGGAGCTGCCGTGGAAGCGTCACGATATCTTGCGCGAGCACTTGACGAGAAGTTCATACCGTACTGGGACGTCACCGTACAGTAGGAACCGAAACTGCCTTTCAAAAACACGCCGCAATTAATGTTTCAGGGTGCTCTCACGCTTAGCAGTGCATTTTTGTAGGCTCTTGAGGGTTTGTCCTTTCATTTGAAGCAAAAAAGACAACTGAAGTTTTCGTGTCACTTCCCTTTAAGATTCTATTCCAAGATGATTTTTTTTCTTTCGTGCACTGTCGCAGAGGCTTTGCTGAGTATGTTCTTTACTCCTCCTGTGTTTCGTCTGCTTTTCCGGCGCTGCACCCAGAATGAATCCATATCAACTGGCCCGGTTAACCACGCTACTGCTATACATACTCCCTCCCCTCTTTTATAGTCCGTGGCTACGACGCTCATTGGCTACGACGCTGCGCTACTGAGCGTGAAGGGCTGGCTTCGATGCCGGTCGCGGCGACCGCATCCATTCTGATGGGAGTGAAGTGTCAGAACTCTCGAGCGTATTGTGAAATTCATGCACGATACAGAAATTCACGTGGTCAGAATGATGTCGCAAAGCGTGCTCTACAATTACAGCGTAGTTCCAGGCACGTTAAACTCAAGACTTTTCTATGCCTTAAACTCCTTTATACCCCTTGTATAGCGTGTGCGTTCTACAATGGGTATAAAAGTAGTTCCGTATTCTTTAAATGTGTCTTTCTTTGCGTTTTCTTCAAGCTATCCGATCGAAAACAGAAACAACACTGGACATGATCGGTAAGCTCCGCGCAAAAGCCCCTTTTGCAAGGAAATTCAACCTGTGTAGTAGAATTTCGTGTTACTCGTCAGTCAAACAGCGCAATGCCTTTTAGAGCTTTGGCTTAGCAAGATGTGTGCTTGGGCAAGTTGGTTCATACCTTTTAGAGGCCTTTATCCTCTCGACACGCGTTTCGCGGCATATCGGAATTTTTTTGCGATCCATTGGTCTTCTTAACAACGCGTGGGAAGCTTCGACATTGCCAGCCTGTAAAACAGGCTGGCAAAGGCTGAAGCTTCGACATTGCCAGCCGTTTTTCTTTTTTTTTTCGTTTTTTTTTCGTTTTTTTTTTTTTGCTGCATTAAAATAGGGCAGGGGCTCAGCAGCACAGAAACATTGACTGTGCTATTTCTACTTCACATTTTCACTAAACCAGTGGCGTAGCCAGGAGGGGGGGAGGGGGGGGGGGGAGTTGGGGAGGTTCAAACTTTCCCGAAATTTTTCAATTTTGCTTTCGTATATATACACGCACACATACAAACGCACGCACGAACACACATAAAGTATAATTGAACCCCCCCCCCCCCCCCCCAAAAAAAAAAAAAAAAGTCTAGCTACGCCCCTGCACTAAACTTGTAGCAAGCGCAGTCACGGGAACAGACGTATACGTCTACGCACAAGATTTTAAACGTTGGTCTCAACCGGAAACGCACTACCGTCCACGCAGTGCCGGATCACCGAACAGGTGAGCAGCAAGAATGCTGGTGGTGACATTTTTAAAGACGATAGGTCTTTCTTGGGATACTTCAATGGATAAATTTTGGTCTGTTTAAGAGAATTTTATTTTCCGGTAGTGTTCTACATTACAGCAAACGTATCCATCTGGTGTACATTTGCGTACCGAATACACTCATAACATTCATGTTCTACATGCATATGTACAATTGGAACTAAGTGTACATGCAAACAAGATTCCAAATGAGCACAATGAAATCCACGTGCTGATGTACGCATGCTCAAATCAAACAAGAAAGGTATTTCATACAGCAAGCAGCTTGTAAGTTTCAATGAAAGGACAAACACTCGCCTACCTTCCTAGTAAGGAAGGAAAGGCATGGTCACTTCTTTATCATTTCTAACAATAATAAATCGTGTTGATCAGCGCCGGAGGAAAGCTTCTTCCCATAAGATGACCAGTTCCTCGTTCAGATGCGTCAACAATAAGGTTCTTAAACGATGTAACAAAGGAAACATGGCCCTCTGCGGGCGTGCCCGCAAGCGCGCCAGTCCCCGCCTGCGCTTCCACAATACAAATGCACCAATACACATTATCAACTCAACAAAAATGTCTCTACGGCGACACTGCCATTGCATACTAACTTGAAACATGCTTGTCACCAAACGCCAGAAAGTGCGCGCTACTGGACATTCGTGGAGGACATGATTCAGGGTTTCCCTCCGGCCGCACTGCGGACATGAGGCGGAGGGCGCCACACCCCACGCCGCAAGGCGGTCGGCCGTCGGCAACGCCTGCCATTCTCTTAACCAAGTGAAGTCTCGGACTTCAGCGGGAAGGGACGTAGCTATCAAGGACCTGCGTCTTCTCCTGCGGCACTGCCTGCGCTGGTCATCATTTAAACTTTTCAGGGCAATAAATTCACAAATTTCAGTGGGAGACATTTCATTCACTTCACAGTCTGGCAAATTGATCACGCAATAAATGCAACGATCTCACTATGTACGTATGATACGCCGGTGGCCGCTCAGCCGCCGGTCCCGTCTCGTCTGCTAATCCAAAGAAACGACGTGAGGTTCCCATCAGGTACGTTGTGAGCTCTTTGCCACGGTATGCCATATCTGAGATGAGTTCCCACGTGTTCTTTAAGGTTAATACGCGACACATTACTTCAAAGTCAGGAATGCTAAAACCCCCCATGTTTGTCGGCAGGCGGACCAAGGCTCTGGCAATGCTCTCTGTATGACCGTCCCAAAAGAAGGAGCCACATGCAGTGGCTATCCTCTGCAAAACTCGTCGAGGTGGACGGGCAATTTTGGCAACATAAAAAAGGGACGCTGCTATGCTCGTCTTGATCAGATATGCACGTTCAGTGAAGGATAGAAGAAAAGTTCTGGCAACCTCGATACGCTTATCTACTTTACGTTTTATCTCATTCCAGGTGGTGCGGGCTACTTCACCGGAAGCAAGGAAAGTCACGCCCAGGACTTGTACTCCATCCACCCAGTGGACACCATCGGGAAACTCGTCATTGAACGTTCCGAAGCGCAATGTCTTACTTTTGTCTGGATTGAGGCGCGCACCGGAAAGGCTACTGTATGTGTGGAAGAGTCCAAGAAATGCCCTGTAGCTGTCAATATTTCTGATAAAAAGGGAAACATCATCAGCATAAGCTGCCACTTTCACCTCACCCTGGCCCACAGGTCGGCAAAACTTGTGGAGCTCACTCAGACTCACTCATGAAATACATTTTGCGCTTAGGGCTCATTCGGACTCAGACTCACCAAAATTTTCCTGAGCTTGACTCACTCGGACTCATACTCACGAAAATTTTCTTCAACCGGACTCACTCGGACTCAGACTCACCCAAACATTGCTCACTCGGGCTCACTCAGACTCCAACTCACGGCTCGATCTGAGTCTGAGTGAGTCCGAGTGAGTCGACTCGTGAGTCCGTTAGCCTAGATTTAGCTTGTTCTACCATGCTGTCAATGCGCTTTAGCACCAATACGTCACGTAATCGATGCTGATCTTCGCGCCTTTTGATCTCGTACCTTCGAAAGCGAGTTATGAGTGCTCGCAAACCCGTAAGGTAATTTTTCTTCAAAGAGATGACAAGATAATATATATTATCAAGAACTTCCCTGGAAGCGTTGGCTGAAGGGGGTGGGGAGGTCAAGGCGCTCCCCTACGTAATTCCTGCCTCTTATCAATAAACATTGAAATGGTGAATGAACGACACTGCTTTCGTAGAAGTGTGAGTAGACGTGAGTATAAACGCGAATCCAGGTAAGGCTGATAGTTATGCTGAAATGAGTAGATAGGACCATTGGTCGGCAAAAAAAAGTGGAACTTACTCAGACTCAATCAAGAAATATATTTCATGCTCCTAACTCACTCGGGCTCACACTCACGAAACCTTTCTTCAGCCGGACTCACTCCGACTCACACTCACGAAAATTTTTTCAACCGGACTCACTCGGACTCAAACTCACCAAACAATTACTCACCCGGACTCACTCAGACTCAGGCTCACGGCTCGATCTGAGTCTGAGTGAGTTCGGGTGAGTCGACTCATGAGTGAGTTCGCCGACCTATGCCCTGGCCAGGGAGAGGGAATCCTCGTATTGATTTACACCTCTAGATCTGTTCCAGCAATGGTTCTATACAGAGTACAAAAAGAAGCACGGAAAGGGGGCAACCTTGTCGTATACCACGGCTCACGGCGATGGGTTCAGTTGTGTGGCCATTGACTACTAGACAAGCTTCCAGGTCTGTATAAAGCAGACGAAGAACTTCCACTAAGCGTGTTGGAAAACCGAAGCATTTCAACACTGCAAAGAGATAATTTCGCTCAACCCTATCAAATGCTTTTTCTTGGTCCAGAGAAACGAAACCACCAGAGACACGTGTTCTCGTAGCAAAAGTGAACAGATCGCGGGTCAAAGCCAGTGAAGAGAATATCGCTCGATCAGGAACACAGCATGTTTGAACATTACTGAATTATTTCAGGAAGGACAGTCATTATGCGTTGTGCTAGAATAGCAGCTAATATTTTATAGTCAGAGTTGAGCAGAGAAATGGGTCTCCATGCCTTTGGGTCCGACGGTACACCGCCGCTTTTTAGCAGGAGTATGACTCGGCTTTCTCGGAACGTTTCTGGTCCAATTCCATCGGCAAGTAGCCCATTAAGCATCGACAAAAGGTGGACATGTATTACGTCAAAGAAGGTCTTGTAAAAAATCAGTGGTAGTCCATCACGGCCAGCCGCAGCAGAGGCGTTCATGCGTTGTAGTACAAGGCGCAGTGGCGTAGCCAGGGGGTGGCACACCGGGCACGTGCCCCCCCCCCCCCCGAAATTTTTTTTCGCCATGGCATACATAGCGAAAAATGGCCACTTCAAGGAGGTGCCCTCCCCGAAATCAAGGAGGTGCCCCCCCCCCCCCCCCCCCCGAAAAAAATTTCTGGCTACTCCCCTGACAAGGCGTAGCTCTTCAAGCGTCACTGGACTACATAAGCTCTCACGGTGCTCTTCTGGTATACGAGCGATTCCTGAGCAAAACTCACGAATGGCTTCGCTCTGGTTCTCTGTGTTTGTGTCCTCTGCTGTGAACAGGGTCGTGAAGTGCGTTTTAAAAACGGTCATTACATCTTCTGCTCGATCAGACTGTGCGCCACTGGGCATCTCAACGAATGGAACTGATGCTCGTTCTTCTAGGCAGCCGTTACGGACCCTTCGGAGAACAGCGGGATCCGCAACGGGCCTTCCGCTGACGTATGTCTGCGCAGCGGTACGGGAGCTAAGGCGGAGTAGGAGTTCGTATCGCGCCTTCAACTGATTTAAATAATCCTGCATAGCGAACGTCAGGGTTTCGCCTCTCCGAACGATGCGCGCTTTTCGAAGTGTGTCGTTTATTTCCGTCGTTAGACGCGTTTTTCTCTCTCTGCCTGCTTTGATTAGTTCGGCACGTCAGCTGTCCTTCAACGTATCCCAGTCTGACGGTACTGATGAGCGATTGCACACACATTCCAGTGTAGTACGCAAGGAAGCTACACTCTCGGGGTCATATACAAGTGATGTGTCCATTTTTCATTGTTTCTTAATCGGGAAGGGCTGATCACAACGCATTTTTACCGACACAGGGTAGTGATCGGAGATGCGCGGTACATCCGGGGGAAAATGTAAGACTTCACAACTAACGAGATGCGTAGCTAATACTTCAGGGAAATAAGAGCAATCAAGACGGCTCATATTGGTTCCCCGTTGCCATGTGGCACTAAACTCGTCTCCGTGAGTATCCAGCCACGCATCTCTCAGTTTGAAGTTGCGTATAAGCTGCTTCAGCGCCCGGGCTCCACTGTATGGTCTGCCCATTCGCCGCCCACTTACATCCCTGTACGGATCGTCTACACAATTAAAATCACCAACCAAAAACGTGGGGTAATTGTCGAACATAAATGAATCAAGGGAATAAAAAAAATCGGAGGTGTTCGCGCGCTGGGTCGGAGCGTAAATAACGAGTGCCCTTACACGTCGGCCATGAAGGTTAAAGTCCACAGCCAGCGTGCGACCATCAAAACCGTAGTGACAATGGCCCTCCCTGACGAAACACTGGCGTTAGAAAAACGACTTCGACGCCACACATGAACGAATCTGTTAAGAAAAAAAAGGCATCGACACCAAAACGGGAGCAAAAGGACTGAACATCATAGGGAGAACTGGAATTACTTTCTTGAAGAAAAAGAATTTCTGCATGACAAGTTCATAACTTCCCGCTGCTTGTCTAGGTTTCTAAAACCTCTAACATTTAAGGAGAGAAAATGAACCGTCGCCATTGTTTAGAGAGCATGGGCTGATATTTAGAACCAAGGGAAAAGGTGGGGGGAAGCACTCAGAGAGCCATCGTGGCTACGGGGAAATTTGCTCTGACTGCGTCAGAGCATGAGGGAGTTTGTGGGGCTTGCTCACCCCACCTTCAGAACCTTCAGAGTCCGTAGACGAGGGATGCACGCGCTTCGCCGCCTGGCGTTCGATGTTCATTGGGCAGTCTCCAGCGCTCGCTCCGGCGACAGGACCAGTAATCTTGTGAAGGGGATTCGAAAGGTTCATTTTGCGGGCATGGGCAGAGAACTTGCTCACTCTGGAACTCGTTGCTGTCGGTTGTGTGAGGTCCGGTCTGGAGATCATGGCTTCTGGACGCCCTGCAGCTCGTGTCCCACGACCCGTCGACGACCGTGGCGCATCGGAGCCATCTGTGGAGCCCCCGGGATCCGCGCTGGAACCTGTGTGATCTCCGCTGGGAAACGAGGCTGGAGCAGCAGGTTTTGAGGTGTCGTGGTCATCAGGAGTTTCCGACGAAGAGTCGGCGGTGTCGTTACGGGTGTGGAGATCTGATGACGCCTTCTCAGATGGAGGAAGACGGTCCTCTAATTCTTCGGATTCGGCTTGGGAACAGACATCCGATGTCACCGTTTCGCTGTCTGATTCCCGCGCAGGTGCCTGTTCTTCCTGAAGAGCCCGTGTTGGTGGAGTGAATTCGGCACCACCTTGCTCACCAGCTGCTGCTGCTGCGAAAGATTTCGGTCTTATGCAGTCTGCTGTTGCGTGGTTTCCGGAGCACCTGCGACAAGGTTCAATGCACCCCTCCGTGGCGTGTCCAAAGACGTTGCACCGTGTGCATCGAGGCGTGGCGCAATCTTTTCCGATGTGACCTGCAAGGCGGCACCTGTAACACACCTTCTGAACTCCTCGATAATCACACATCACGGTAAAACCTTGCACAGATAGGAAATTCGGTATAGCTTTCTTCATCTCAACTCGGGCTACTCGGATGCCGGTGCCGACTCCTGGGCGGCCCTTGAAAGCTCGTTCGTGTACTTGTTGGACATTACCGTAGGCCGAAAGAGCTGCAGCGAGGGCTGCATCACCGACCCACAGTGGAACTCTGAATACTGACACATGGATGATTTCGGGGCCAACGCTGATAAGAGGTACCGATACGCCATTCAACAGAATAGCGGCCCGGCTTTGAGCTTTGAGGCTGCACTGTCGTTTGCGGCAGCTGCACTGAACTTTACTCCTCCCATATGCTGGAGGGACTTGATACCGGCTGCTCCGGTCACTGCTTCGAGAGCGTCGATTACGTCATCAACAGCGCTACCCTCAGGCGCACTAAGGGTGAAACAGTGCGCCTTGGGCGGCGGTGCGGCGAAAGCCATCGGGTGGGAAGGCCGAGCCCTGGCACCCACGGTGAAACGCTGTGGAGCCCGGGCGGATGATCTGGACGAACTCCTAGACGGGGCCGGGGGGCTGTATCCAGGGGGGTCCTCCTTGAAGCTTGTAGAAACTGGTCGCAATCGGGCAGCTGTCTGGCTGTCACCCGATTCAGCCACTCAGCCAGTCGGCTGAAGTTTAACCACTTTCTGAACGCCCAGCCATCTTGAACTGGTATTTGCGTTCATACTTGTGAACATTTTCCATCAAAAAGCAAACACTACGCATATCTGAGGTGCAACATTAATATACAAGGATAAAGTCGTGTGTTCCTTTATTAGAAAATACATAGATACGTAATTCTAAAGAGCCTAGTGTTTTTTAGGCTGCGTTGAAAATACGACGCTGTGCACGAACTGCTACGCTACACACGAAAAAGCCCTGTGCCGACGATAAGATGTTGCCGTTGGCTGTGGCTCTTGGTTCAGCACAAGCTCATGTTTTTCGATGGCGTCCATATCTCGCGCAGCGCCCCCTCAATTTTATCAATGCCAGCCAGATGCGCCGATTCAACATAGAGTAGGCACTGTTTGAGGCGAAGGCAAAACATAGTAGTATGGCCGGCACAAGACTATCGTCCTTCGACGACATTTGCAGCGAAGCACGCAGATACGCGACCAATTTTTTGTGTTGGATATTTTATTCGTAGAAGACGAAAAACTGCGATGACTTTTCATCTGCTTACCGGCTAGTGTACAGCTTTCGTTAGTGGCATACCTAACGTGCTATCTTTTAACAATTTTCTACTATGAGAGGACTTCAGCCGCCCAGAAACATCTCAGACGTCTTGTATA